>JAOXYD010166991.1:0-10141 GCA_028565735.1 Pinacopodium congolense | reverse complement strand
CATAAACTCAAATCATTAGTGATTAAGCATGTTTTGTTATCATCAAAACTAAGATTGGAACCTCCCTTGGTTCAACATAAAGGAAGAGAGGACAAGAGATGAAGAGAAAACAAACTAATTATAGAGAGAAGTCAAGTCGATCAACTAAAAGGATAGTCGCATTTATAACTTTTGTAGGAATAATTAGTCACCAGAGGGGTGATATGGTTTTCAAAGGAGGTAGCTCATCTAATTTTAGTAAATATATGGATTCGAGTAGAGATTCTGATAACTACAATTCATTTTGCTCGTCTTCAATTGGGTTAAGTAAGGGATCAAGTTAAAGAGATTAATGATCTTTCAGTAGGGGAGTTAACTTAAAGCATAGTTGACATACTTATAAGAGACAACACTTAGAACCATGTTAGGAGCCCAATGGTGAGTTAAAAGCCTTTTATTTATGTGGAGACTTAATGCATCTCAAGAAAGATTGTTGGCATTTGATTAAGGGTTCAGTTGTAGGGTTGGAGGGTGCTATTTAGGAATAAAATAGTATAAACACTAGTGGTAAAGGAGCGAGAAGAGGAAGAAGTAGAGGTACTAATTATATTAAATGTAGGAATGTTTTGAGTACTAGACTGATGGCTCAGGACGAAACTCAAGCATATATTTACTACATGATTAAGGAGAAGGTACTAGCAACCAATGATTTAATATCAAGCATGAATTTTGTATTTAATATTGAGGCACATGTATTATTCAATCCTAGTTTTACACACTCTTATAATGAATCTAATTTTATACTAAAATTTCTTAGAGAAAATAGTGCCTTGGGTTATGATTTGAGGGTTCATATGCTGTGGGAAAGAATTTGATAGTAAGTACTGAGAGGAAAGTGAGTCAGGTGAGAATTAGGGAGATAGAGTTACTAATGAATTTTATTATGATAGGCTTAAAAGTATTTTATGTGATATTGGCTATAAAGCGGCTAATATAATGCATGGGAAATTGTTGATTGTTACACCAAAGAGGTGGAGATTAAGTCTTAAGGTAAACCAATGGTAGTATTTGTGGAGACCAAAAAGTGGTATTGGCTTGTGTTATTTCAATAGTAACAACAAGACAGTTGATCTTAGAGGGGTGTGATGGGTATTTACTAGTGTAGTGGATGCGAGGGAAATATTCAGGATTGGAAGCGATTCTTATAGTTAGAGAATTTCCTAAAATGTTTCTTGATAATTTATCAGGCTTATCACCTATATGAGAGGTGAATTTTGCTATTGAGACTCTATCTAGAGTTACTCTGATTTTTATTGTACATCATAGGATGACCTTGATATAGAGTTAAAGAAGTAATTAGAGGAAATGTTGAAAATGAGGTTTATTTGACCTAATACTTCATCTTATAAACCTTAAAGTTTATTGGTGAAGAAGAAGAATGGTATATGAGACTTTGTATCAATTATCGATAGCTAAATCAGGTGATGGTATAGAAAAAATATTGGATTGATAATTTGTTAGATCAATTAAGAATAGTCCTCATCTATTCAAAGATTGATTTAAAGATCAGGGTATTGGTAGTTATAGATAATATAGCAGAATATACCCAAAATTATTTTTCGTTCTTGGTATAATCATTATGAATTCCTGTTAATGCCATTTGGACTAACTAACACATTAGTAGCACTTATAGCATTAATTAATAAAACATTCTAAGAATATTTAGACTATTTTGTAATTATTTTTATAAATGATATCTTAGAGTACTCAAGAAGTGAGAAGAAGCATCAATATCGTTTGAGAATTGTAATGCAAATTTTAAAGGAAAGACGACTATATGCTAAGATAAGTATATGTGAGTTCTAAATCGAACATGTATTTTCTTAGGATATGTAATATCTTGAGACGGAGTGAAGTTAGATTTTACAAAGATGAAGGTAATCATAGATTAAGAGATTTTTAGAACTAATTGGACATTTTAAGATGATTTGTGGAATGTTTCTTAATGATAAATGGTCTATTAACTAAGTTGTTAAAGAAAGGCATTCCTTATTAATAGACTAAGCGATGTTAAGAGAGTTTTGACGAGTTGAAGAGTATATTGACTTTCAGTCCTAACTTGGTGTTATCGTCGAGTAGTGGAGTTTCGAGGTGTACACAGATGCCTTGAGATTACGAATAAAATGTGTGTTAACGTAGAATAGGAAAGTGATAGCATATACCTCCCGTCAGCTAAGAGCTCATAAGATAAATTACCACACATATGATTTAGAGTTAATGACAATTTTATATATCTACAAAATTTGGAGACATTACTTATATGACAAAAATTTTCAGGTTCTCACAGATCATAAGAGTCTTCAATATATTTTATCTCAAAAGGAGTTGAATTTAAGGTAGAGGTGATGATAAAGTTGTTAATAGATTATGATTACACCATAAACTATCATTCGAGAAAAATGAATATGGTGGCAGATGCACTGAGTGAAAAAAATCAAGTATGTTAGCCAATTTAGATGGATGTAGCATCACTAATAGAGATGAGAGCTTTGTATGTAAAGTTGAGGGTTGATAATATAATTAGAATATTAGCTACTTTGTAAATTAAATATGATATGTGGGATAAAATTAGTGATGCACGAATTTGGGATCTACATTTGTTAAAAAAGATGGAGAGGTTACAAGAGGGAAATAAGTCAAATTTCTTAGTGAAATCAGATGGAGAGATAATAATAGAAATTCGAGCATGTGTGCTAGGTATGGATGGTTCGTGAGAGAAGATATTAAAAAAGGCTCAAAGTACATTGTATGTAATGCATCTTAGTATAATAAAGATATATTAAACCTAGAAATCTTATTAGTGGTTGCTGACAATAAACAAGAACATGGTAGAATTGATGGCCAAATGTTAAACCTTTCAGCAAGTTAAGCTGGAGCATCAGGTTCTAACTAGGAAATTAAGGCCTTTGATTATACCATTGTGGATGTAGGAGAGAATTATCATAGAATTTGTAGTGGCATTACTAAGGACATGGTATAAACCTGATTCATTATGGATAGACGTACCAAGTCTGCTCATTTCATACCTATTAAACAAATGGACTTGTAGATAAATAATTAAAGTCGTATGTTGATGAGATAATGAAGTTAAATAAAGTGCCAATATCTATAGTTTCATATCAAGATCCATGCTTTACTTCTTGATTTTAGACTAGTTTTTAGACACTGTTGTGTATGAAATTAATTTTGACTATAGTTTTTCATCCATAGATGAATGGATAGATATGAGTGTACCATTCAAACACTTGAGGATACGGTGAGAGCATGTGCAATGAATTTTGAAGGAGATTGAGATTTATATTTATTTTTGATGGAATTTTCTTACAATAATAATTATCACTCTACTATTGAGACATCAGTTTTAAGGTATTGTATGACTAAAGATGTAGAGATATAATGTGTTGGGATACTAAGGGTGTCTAATTACTATAAGGACTGGAATTAATTTAGGAAACAATAGAGAAGACTAAGGTGGTGAAGAAATGTTTAAAGGTAGCTCAAGATAGAAAAAAAAGAAAGATGCACAGTGATGGAGAGATGTGGCGGCACAAGTCCTACCCCCTCTCATGGACAAAAAAATGGTGGCAACCTTCCTTAGCACTCTTCGGACTCTCTACTATAATAGAATGATTGACAAGACTTTAAGTAATTTCGTTGGAGGGCTTTCCAGTCAAAAACTTTTGGTCAATCTCATATATGGATTTTATCATATTAGATTATACATGGAGTAGATTCTGAATCTCCTGTGCTTAGAACCAATCCGTCTGAATCTAAGCCATCGAACTTAAACTTAAAAAGCCTTTCTAACACTGGGCAGAAGGTAGCTCAAGATAGATAGAAAAGTGACACTATTAATTTTTGTAAACTAGCTATGATAGAGCATATAGTGATAGGGATCAAGTCGTGCGTGCACCATGTTAGTCCATCCTTTCAAATCGCTAAGGGGCATATGAGGTCTAATGATAAGAACTCAGGATAAGTGCATGAGAGAAGCTTTCCAATGGTTGATTATGGAAGTATAAGAAAAGGACTCTATTAAACTAAGGGAGGTTCTAATCTAATCATATGGTTTGATGATGACAAAACATTCTTATTACTATTGCTTTTAATTTTGATGTATTAGAAAGAGTGATTAATGCGAACAATGCAAGATATTAAGTTAAAGCCTAATGAGAAGGAATGTCATGAAGAAAAATAAAGATAGAAGAAAGCATTGGACAGTTAAAACTAAGATCAAGAAAAAAAGATCAAGTTTAATTAAATTTAGGAATGTGTCTTGTTGTGTACTCTTAACTTGATTTTAATTAAATGCTTGAGAATGACCTACTTTTGCATGAGCATTTGCATTTAGGAATTTGATTTAAGTTTTAGAGTTTGATTGAAATGGATTATGGCATTAGCATATTAGGAATTGATTTAGAATGTCATATAAGTATAAAGTTTTATAATCAAGAGAAAAATGTATAATTTGTTTTAAAGAAATTCTCTTAATATGTCAAATTGATTTTGAAAGTTGTTTCAGTATGTTTAAATGTGTTGAAGTTAGTCTTTATAAGAAAAAATTATTTTTGAGATAGTTAAGTAAGTTTAGGAAAGGTTTAAAAAGTTTTAGGAACTTTGAAATGTTGAATGTTTGTTTAGAATACAAAAGTTTCATCAACCAAGGCATATTTTATATTTGAGTTTAATTGACATGTTTTGGTATTTGGAATCACTTGTAAAATGATTTGAGACTTATATGAAGTGTTTTCTAAATGAAATAAATGGCTTTGGAATGGTTAAAATGGTTTAGAATTGATTTTGAAGTAAAAAGTTTTAAAATGTAGTTAAAGTTGTATATATAAAGACATTTTGAGTTTTTAAATTTAATTAATAGGTATTAATCACCAAAAATTTATGAAAAACTTGTGAAAGTTGTTTTTAATTTGCTTTTGGAATAAAGACATTGGCTTTTAGAACATTTAGATGGGTTTTTATGTGTTACAAAACTTGGAAACAAAGTTTATAGAACAATCGATTGTTCGATTCTTAAAAACTGGTTGACTAGTTTTTTTTTTTAGTTAACTAGTCAACCAATGCTTGATTAGATTGACCAATGCCTTGCTTTTTAGCTAAAAGTTCGATCAATTAAAAGGAATAGTTGATCGACCTATGATTGGCTGACTTGTGCTTCGCTGGTCAACTAATTAACGCTGACAAGTAATAACAACTACCTTTTTATTCGATTTTCAATGATTTTTCACTCCCTAATGGCTGGTTAATGCATATAATAATATAAATAAGAGTTCTATAGCATTAGTTCCATTCTTTATACAAATGCTAAAGCTTCATTTTCATATGTTCTTGAGTTTATATTATGAAACCTTCATTTTTCAAGTTTCATTATCATTTTTGTTGTTTTCAATTCTTCTTAAGAGGTTTAGCATTCATTATTTTCCTCCTTGAAAGCGTTAGACATATTTTATGATTTAGATTTAAATGAAAGATTATTAATGGAATGCTTATTATGTTCAAAGGTGATTTTCATAGTGTTAGTTAGTTATTATGGTATAAGGTCCTCTTTGCCTTGAAAATTATTAGTTAAGGGTTGCTCTTCACCTTTCGTAAAGAAGATCTAAGTTATTTTAATTGTTAAATGTGAATTAGAATTCATTTACATGCTTTATAAGTATTAGAGAATGCATCAAGCATGGTATTTGCATTAATTATATTGTGAGCCCCAATTTGCATTAATTTTGATCAAACAATTGTGCAAGTTATATATGCTTGAGTTAAGTTTAAATTAGTGAATTTATAGGGTTATTTTTTGACAATTAAATTGTTGAATTTCGATTGTCATTTATAAGGGTTACTCTTCACCTGTTTAAAATAATATTTATAAAGATTCCTCTTCACCCATTTGAAAAGAAGATTGTGTGGGTTATTCTTTGCCTTTGAAGTAAGGTTATTTTTTTATCTCCTTAGTAAAAAATATTGTTGTAAAGATCATTCTTAATCTCCTTTGTGAAAAGAAAAAGTTGTAAGAGTTATTCTTTACCTTAAAGAAGATTGGTATAATATAAACTCCAACATCATGTGTGTTACAAGAGAATTAGGCCTAAGTGGTTTGACTAAACCTTCATAAATCTTGGTGTATTCTTCTTCCTATCCTCTTTTATATTTATGCACTTATTTTTGTCTTATAATTGATTGAGTTTGGTTATTTTTGCATAAATATTGACATTTAATATATGTTGAATTTTGTTCTATTGATTACATATAGTTGGAATTGATGTAGATGATTTAAGTTATTAGTTTAGAAAGAAAATTTTAAAATACCCAATTTACCCTTCTTCTTGGATGCCATAGGTCTAATAGAGGCCATTTGTAATGAGCAAGAAGATTCACCTCAATTAATCACATATTAGATGTTTTGGATAAAGATGGAATCGATAGATGCCTTTTCTTAAACAAAATTGGTGGTATAAAATCACAACCTAAGTAAAAGCCATGATTTAAGCCGTAAAACACATTGGAAGGGTCATAGGAGAGTGTCACAACCCCCAAGTCATTTCCATGAGATAAGTCATGAAACATATTGGATGGAATTTTGAACCATAACGACACACCACAATAGTTCCATTATGCTCCTTTAAAATCTTTGTTATAGACCGAAGTAGGACAGAAGAACAATGGCGAGGCCTTGAATTCATTGTATTTTTATGTCATTTTGATCATGATTTAAGGTACATTTGCTCCAATTTGATGTTAATGTGTTCAATTATTATTTGGATTGATGTATATTACAATTGGAAGCTTAAAAGTAAAGAAAATTAGAGAAATTGCTGCAAAAAGTCTAAAATCAGGAGTAAAATGAAAACACTTTCACCCCACCGCTTAACTATGAAACCCGTCATTTTTCTTAATTTGCAGACTTAAACGTGGGGGATTAAACGACACCATTTTACTCTCTGCCAAGTATCGTTATAGTACTTGTCAAGCTTTTTCCAACTGGTTCTTTAATTTTGATTGGTTGCTCTAACTTGCTCCAGACATGTAAAAGAAGCTTTAGATGTCAAAATTCATGTAGCTAACAACATATTTAGGTAGAGAATTCATATTTAGTTCTAGTTTTCTTCTTTCTTCTCTTAGGTTAAGTTTTCGTTTTTGTTTCTTTTTCTAGCTTTGTAATTGGTAATTTTAGGTTGTTTTAAGGATTTCCAGGAGTTTATTAAGTTAAATGAAGAATGTGTATCACTTTGGAATAACATTTAATAAAATCTAAACTCTTTTTTACTTATGCTATTCTTGATTGGATTCGAATCTTCTTGCATAAGTATGATGTTTGAATCTAAGTTTAAGCTAAGGATAGGTTTTTAGATGCATTAATTGAGTTTTTATCACATGATTGGATTATAATCTTTGTTTATTTGAGTTCTTAAAGCTTATTTTAAATTGGCCACTTAAGATAAGATGCTAGATGATTAAGTAGAGGACCAATCACTTAATTCATTAAAAAAATTAGTAAACAACATGATTTTAATCAATAAATTACCATTGGTTAGTTAATCATGAGAGTACTAGTTTTGAATATGAAATTTAATATTAGAACTTCTTAAACTTTAAGGCTAATACCTATTAATTGATGAAATAACTAAAGATCAATTTAGAATGGTTAGAGATAAGGTATTATCTTAACCATAGCAGTGCCTTGATTTAGTAAAGACCATAGATTATGCATTTCATTCCTTTCCATAACTCAATTGAGTCATTTAAGGCCTGATCCTTAACTAATTCAGTCAATTTGGTAATCGTTAATTAATTTAAATTCATTGCAAAGTTTGGAAATTTTTAGGTTATTTTAGTTAAGTTACCCTTTAGTTTTAAGCAACCTTGAGTCTCTCTAGATAATTGTAATTCGATTGTCTTAGTAGTCACACTTTCCCTATGGGTTCGACATTCAGAATTCTAAAAATACTCTTCTTTATTACTTGTTGACTGGTACACTGCCGTATTGTTTGTTTTGAATTGAATTGAATTTACATTTTAATTGGTAAATTATTTGGACTAATTGAGTATTAAACCAACCAACAACAAATAATGACTATTAACAAGAGCACTATTTATGCTCGATAATATTGTCATTGTATTCATTATTAATGTTAAACTTTGTTATTTTTATCATGCATTTTTACATAATTATCCCTAAATTAACATTTTAACTTGTTAGAGTTTTATAAACATGTTTTGGCCGTCTTTGATAATAAAATGCACACCATTAATTAATTTTGATAAATTTTTTTGTTGTGAGAAATTATTTTTCCTTTATTCTTCAAGAAGACCCAAGTTTAGTTAACGTTGAGTTCCTACCTGATTTAAAAATAATCTTAGAAAATTCTTTTCTAAATATATTCAGGTTTTAAACTATTCGAAGTATAAGATTCACATTATTTGGTATCAAAACTTTGACTCTTCTTCTACTCGAGTGTTATTTATCATTTTAACTCTTCAATTTGTTTAATTCCGTTAGTTTTGTTTTCCTATAAATCCCTGTTTCTTTTCTATTTTTATTTCTTATACATATGTTGATTCAAATCTAAAAATTTCTTATTATCCTTTGCTCTTATTCATTATTTGCCATTCCCAAATTCTAGACAAAGATCTAGTTTCCAATCTTTTTTAATTAAAAAATAAGACAAAAAAGTAGAAAAAGAATAAAAAATCATATACACATTTTATTATCACATCAAGGTATCTTATGTTGAAAACTCTTGTGATTGAGGATCTTTTGGTTTTTCTAAATCAAATAGGGGAAAACAAATTTGAAGTCCATAATTTTTTTAAAGGGAATGACTACATAGTCCGGGGTTTGTAGCCCTAGATGGCCCGATCCCGCATAATATAATAAAAAATTGACAAGCACACAAAATGAGAATAAGGATAGAAAGGAAATTAGGCGTAAGGTTTTGAAGCCAGGCTAGTTTTTCTCTTCATTTTATTTCTTTACCCTTAATAGCTCTTTTATGTGTCCTAGCTTTCTCCTTTCGTTTTAATTTGTTTGTTTCTATTATGAACCGATGAAGCAGTTCTCAATACCAATACTGGTCTTGACGAATTTTTTTAAATTATATAATATTTTTAAAATTTTGTAAAATCTATAAATAGCCATTATATAATATATATATATATTATGTAAATATAATTTCAACCTTAATTTTTACAAAATCTCCAAACTTTCCGTCAATATATTATACTGTATAATTTTAAACTTTATTATAATTTTATCTTAAAATTATAAATACTGTATAATAATAAATTTATTCATTACCTTAAATACTCCATATTTATTATATGGATTAATAGAATTTTAAAAAATAATTAATAAATTATTTGTAATTGAAATAATTTTTAAAGTTTCTTTTTTTAATTTTTCATTAATTCGTATTTAAAAATTAAAAATATAAATATAATTTGTTAAAATTTTTAAATTTATTTAATATCATAATAAAAATTACAAATACAGTAATGAAGTGATGAAACATTTATTAATTAAAGACAAAAAATTAAAATTAAATTCATTTATTAATTAAAGATAAAAATAAAAACAAAAATATCTCTTTAATAAAAATTCAAATTTTAATTTATATATTAAATTATAAATAAATATATTTATTATTTGCAAAAAATTGTAACATTTTATTATTTAAATACAATTTTTTAAAAAAATAAATAAGAAAGTGATGGATTCCACTTTAAATAAGGGAGTCAACATGAGAGTCAACTCAAACTGACTCCCTTGTGAGTCAGGAGTCCAAAACTCGTGACTCCTGACTCTTTTAAGAGGGTCACGATTGTGGCATCGACTCAGAGTCATGGTTATGACCCTCTTAAGGGAGTCAGGAATCATGAGTTTTGGACTCTCATGATGGTGACTTAGTAGTCATAGTTGTGACTCCCTTAAGGAAGTCAGAAGTCACGAGTTTTAAACTCCTATGACCTACCATGACCACTGAGTTACGCCATTCTATATGGTGCTCTTGAAATCAGAGTTGTACCTGGTAGTAACTCAATTGCCAGTTCGACTTCTCTAATTGGTGGAAGTCCAGGCAATTCCTCAGGAAAA
>JAOXYD010166981.1:0-23822 GCA_028565735.1 Pinacopodium congolense | reverse complement strand
CTTCCGATCTAGAGATAGTTTTAGTGTAGAGTATTTGAAAGCTTGAATCTAATGAAATAATGAATCGAAAAATCAAATGAAAGCTTTATCAACTTTGTCTTTGTCTAAAATAGCTGGAAATATAAATTTTACACACCCAAAAATGGATTTAAAACAAGAAAAATGAAGATGAACAAAAATAGTGCATTGAACTTGTAATTTATGTTTTAAAGATTCTAAACTTGATAAAACTGTTATGGAATGATATTTATAGATTTAAGAGAGCCTTTGAGTCATTAAACACAAGAACTAACCATATTGGAGACAAAAATCAATTAAAATTGAAAAGGAAAACTAGCCATTAGAGACAGGAACTAAAACCATGCCTTCTGGAGCCTTCAACAACGTCGTTGAAGGATGAGTATCCCGCTATTGAAATCATTGGAAACAAGAGTAAAATGGCACCTTTGTGACCCGCTATTTTACTCCTAAAAAAACATCAAACGTGAACCAAACAAGATCCAAACCTTTCCAAAAAAAATTCCTAATATTAATCATGACTTTGAACAAGTTTTAAAACATAATTTAAGGCTATTTGAATTATTAAAAAAATTTAATTCATTTAAAAAATAAGAAATTCCTTAATTATGAAACTTTTTGTTCTTAAAAAATTTTAAAAATTTTTCAAACCTTTTATAAACCATAATTCACAACATAATTATAACACACAAAAATTTAAAAAAATAAAATCAACAGTCAAACAACATTTCAATTCACTGAATCATATCAAAAAACTTACATTAAATCATTTCAACTTAATTAAGCAACATTTAGCCTATATGCCATTCTAATTCAATTTCTTATATGGCAAATATCATAATCAAATCCAATTGATCACTAAAACCATAATTTGACTCTTATATGCCTATATGCAAATATAAGAGCTTTTCAAGTACTAATTAAGATCAAGTTTAGGAAACTTACATTTTAAGCCCTTTTCCTAAACCTATCCAAACTTGATCTTCATTCTTTTGATCTTCACTCTTGATCATCACTTGATCTTTAATCCTTATCCACTCTTGATCATCCAATGCTTGAGCTCTTCTACCTTAGGCTCTATAAATATATTCTTATACTTTAAACTTTAACCTAGCTTATAAATGCATCCAAAACTTAAATATAACTAAGAATAATAGTTTGTCATCATTAAAACATATGATTGGAACCTCCTTGGTTCAATAAATAGGCATAAACATAAGAAAAGTAGATGCCATATTTCATCCTTAAGGGAAGTAAAGAAATTGCTTAACCTAAACCATCCTATGTAGCCTCAAACATACATAATACCTACCAAAAGCAAATCGAAAATAGAGTATGCTAGTAGAGAATATTAAGAATATGACAAGTACTTCATCATTCAACAAATGAAAATAAGATACTTGAAGAAATGTTAAAATATACAAAATGAGTACAATAGTAGGTATGTATATTCACACTTTACGAATTTCATTATTTAGAATTGAGATTCAGATAGAACTAGAGTTTTAAGATCCTTTATGTTTGTAAATTAGACTCCTTTTTTCTGATACGTCGCCAAAAAAATGAAAATCATATGAACATGTACATAGTTTGTAGTAGAACTACGGAATTGTTTCTCAAAAGCTACTCAATGGCTTCCATATGATATTGCATTATCCATAAATATTGTCCAATCCTTACTATTCCATGACTTCCCAATATAATTCCCATCCTTAAGGTAGACAAAACAAATCGATAAGGCTAGCTAATAGAGTGAAAAAAAAAACAAAAAGCAAAAAATGGATAGAAGAAACACTACTGCCTGAAAGAAAGCTATGCATTATGCCTTTGGAGCAAGGGAACTAGGAACTTAATAATCAAAGCTAAAATGCAATGGATAGGTTAACCTTAGAGCAATGTGTAATCTGCAAAAAACATTAAATGTTTTTCTTAAAAAAGATCTGTGTTTATGATAAACTAGGTCTTACCAATTTAACACAAGTCTCTAGCTACTATTTCCCTCTTTTATGATTCTTCCATTAAACTTTTCTTTTTCTTAATTCAATTCTTGTAGAAGGAGATCATGCTTTGATAATGAAATTCCAATAAACAAATATTGTATCCAATCCTATGTACTCTGCAAATGCTCTACCTGAACAGAAATTTCTCCTCAATTACCAAATTTCAACTTTCCAAGATGACAAACTCCATTACTACACATAAACTAAGACCTAAGAAAATAAGAAAAAAAACTCAGGAATGGACATAAGTTTCCAAATAAGTGATTGAATCATTCCTTCTATAGATAAACATAAGAAACCCAACGAGACAGAGGGAATACCTTCAGTTCATATAAAGTTCAAAAGGTTACTAAAGGGGACCGATTAAGCGAAAGTGGGGGATAGTGAAAAAGAAGCACGGAGTTGTTTAATAACAGTTAATGCCAAGTATGGAGTTCGACAGGCTACTTCTCACCACATCTTCAACATGCACAATAATACAACATAAGCCACCACCGCAACTTCAACAACAATGATAATGGAAATGCATGGGTCAAACCTTCACCATGCAGGGGAATAGAGCGACCCAAAATTTCCTTTCTCTTGCTCGACCAACCCCATCGTCGAATGAAATTAAGGGTGCCTTCTTGAAATTAAATCACTTCCTTCCCTTCTTCAGACTGCATTTGAAGAGTTCAACTTTTTAAGCTTCACTTATGTGAATAGGAACAAATTCTCTTGTAAGATTGGATTAACCAATACCTAGCTTAGAGGAGGATTTTGATTGCCTTAGACATATTGAATGAGGAGAAAGAAATCTAAACGAGCTTCTACACCTTTATAATGGATTAGAGAATTATATGTAAACACCCTTTCTGCATATCCTAACCTTTTTACTTTGACTTCACCCTAGTACTTACACTTATCTTAGGGCCAGATATGGTTGTGGGTCTCTAAGACATATAGTCAGTTCCTTAAAAAAATTTATAGGACTTACAAAATTATTTGGACTTGACTATATGTTTCATTTTTATAGCCCTATCAGACCTGTGGACATAAATAATGATTTGGCTTAATACTTATTCTAAGGTAGGTTTGCATTGAAAAAGGTTGTTTTGCTAAAATAACTTTAATACGAGAAGGGCACATATTTACGACCTTTTCACATTTTCCTTTATATTTTGTTAAAATAAATTTACAATTTTTTAAATTAATAAAAATTAAATTAAATTAAATTAAAATTTAAGAAATTTAAGATTCACGACAATCGTGACTTTTAAAAAATTATAAAAATATAAAAAATATATGACCTTTTCACTTTTCCTTTTATATTTTATTAAAAGAACTTTATTAAAAAAATATAACAATTAATTAATTAATTAAATTAAAAAATTTAAGAGTTACGGGCGTGACTCCTTATGACTCTTGAAGTAAAAAATTTTAACCAATTAAATATATAAATAATTAAAAAATAATTAAAAATAAAAATAAAATAAAATTTAAGAGTAACGAATGTGATTTAAGTAATCACGTGCGTGACTCTTAAATTTTAATTTATTTTTTAATTATTTAATTATTTTAAATTTTTTTATATATTTCCAACACCTCCGAATCCTTCTTCTACAAGTTTTTTAATCCTTTAAAAAAATTGATGTGTTTTAACATAAATCATCATTTGCTTCTAATGCCTCCAGATTCTAAAACGCTAATGTATCTTACCAAAATATCATCTTCTCTCAATGTGTCTGCAATTCAAATCTTCTTCAGGCACCACCCCATCACCTAGATCATCTTCTCCTTTTACAAACTTCGACCCTCTTCTTAATATGTTTTACTAAAAGCTCATTTTGATTTGATTGAAATTTTTTATCCAAATCGAACTATGTGTTTTATTAGATGTTTACATGTGTTACAAGGGTCAAATAAGGTTGTTTGAGTTGGGACATGTAGTTTTTGCCCAACTATTTGTACAAGAAAACTAATGCTCTTAGCTAACATTAGTTTGTCTGCACTAGTCCTCTCTTATGTCAGTATTTATGTCACTGGCCATCATTTATTAAAACAGAGAAGGATCATGTTGACTACCTTCTCTACTTTAAGATCGGGGCTTGCTATTATAATGATTGCTACTTTAACCTTAACATCCTCCTTATGATTTCTCTTACTCTTCATGTACCAACACCCTATGTTAACTACCTTTTCTACTTCAAGATATGGGCTTGCTACTACAATGATTACTGATTTAGCCTTCACGACCTCTTTATCATTTCTCTTACTCTTCATGTACCAGTAGCTCGAAAGGTTCACTTATAGCATTATATGCAATTTAGTATTTCGATATTTAAGGTGTAGTTTAATTGGTCTTAAGGGAATTTTTAAATACCTTTATTTGAGATCTTTAGATTAAGCTTGTTATTGGCTTGAAGGTTTAAGAGATGGCCTAATGACCAGTGCAAGATCTAAAAGCATTTTGACGATTTCTACAAGGAAATACTTTCGAAGAACTCAACAAGTTTGACGAGATCAGGAGCTTCAATTTCTATGATAGCTTCACTAGCGATATAAATGAAAATCTCAATGTCCAATTCATGTAGGAAGATTAGGCTATTGTCGCCTTGCAAGTTTTGCAAGGGTTTTTTTGCCTAAATTTTAAAAAATTTTTACGAGCTCCTTAAATTTTTAAATATTTTGGTTGGTACTTAATTTTAAATATTTTGGCTAGTACTTAATTAATGGAGCCCGAATAATATTAAAGATTTCATCAGTTTAAAGTTTAATTAGATTCGTTTTCATATGTTATACTTTAAATTAAATATTTTTAAACTATTAAAATTTGAATTGAATGCTATAAAATGTTATGATTTAACCTCATTAAATGAAAATTTTAAGATTTAATTTCACCTTTTTGCCCAGGCTACTTTGATGTCTTTGACATTATTGTTAATGATAACTTTATATTTGTTATAATTACAATTTTATTGCCATATAATATAACTACATTATATACGGAACAATCGTGTTTTTGGTCCTCTAATTTTGAGAAATTTCTTAATTAAGTCCTTAAATATAAAAATTTTCTTATTTAATCCTTCATCTCAAAGTTTCATTTAATGTATTACTTTCATTATTTTTTTATAACAAAAAACAATGATGTAACGAAAAAAATATCTAGGGACACGTATACACCATAGTTTAAAAAAAAACCTATCTTATTTTTCTATCCACCCTTCGTCCCTCTTTTTCCTAGCTCATAATCCATTACCTAGCTTCTGTGTCCCATCATCAATCCCATTTATTGTACTATCTTTTCTTATTAATAGGATTGTCCATGAAAGCCCTCATAACTATAAATTTGCATCCAATAAGTAATTAAGATGATTAATAAAAAAGTTATGGAATTATCATCTAGTAGCCTTTAAAATTCTTATAAATGTCAAAAGAAACTTTGAATTCAAACTCTTGGGAAAAGAAAGATAAAACAACTTCCACAAGTTTAATGGATATTTTCAATTTCCCTAAAAATGAAAGTAGTGTAGCTTCAAGACATAGATTTAAACTGTGGGTTTAAGTAAGAATTATGCAAGTAAATTTTCATAAGAGAGTATTAGCTACAACTAGTCAAATTATTTAGGAACAATGGGAAGATATAAAAGTCACCTATTGATGGTAAAGACAAAAGGGAATTTGTTTTCCTTTTTGCACACCCCAACAATGTCACAACTCTTCTCCTATCCTTAAAAATGAAATAGAATGTTTTTTCTTCATATTTTTTAGTCCTTTACTACTCTCACTCCTCTTGGACTCTCTCTTTCCTTTTCTGGTCATTAACTACTATTTCTCTCTCATCCAAGTTGCTTATTTTTTGTTGTCCCTTACCCCTCCCAACTGTTTGTTCTTTTTTTTCTTCTTATTATCTTCTTATTGTTTTTGGTTCTTTCTCTCCATTCTTTATTATGGTCTTGCTTTTCTTTTTCCTTCCTATGTAATGCTCCTTTTAAAATTTTTTAGCTCTATCATTTATCTTGATTGTTCATATCCATCTTTCTCTCTTGGTTCTTCATATTGTTCATGTGATTTTTTGCTATTCTCTTTTTATGTTTTTATTTTTCTATTTATTTTTGCTACTTTAAAGTATCTTTGCTTCGAACTCTTTAAGTAAATGTAGCTTTTTGTCCATTTTCAGATCTTCACCTATGGACAGCTTCCTCCACACCTAGCTTTCCCTTATTTGCAACCTCTATTCTATTAAGGCCTTCTTATAATATCTTCTTATTAATATTTAGTAGTTTACATGTCTCTGTTGACTAAAAACAAAGCACACTTATCCTTAGATATCTTTTTTGTTTGTCATTTTAGTTTTTCATTAATGAACACTAATATAAAGACTTCTTTGAATTGAAAAATAAAGGTAAAGGACTGAAATAGATTTCATTTAAGATATAGGATTTGATTGAAAAAATTCTTAAACTTGGAGGATTGTCGTTTTCTTTGTAATCAGACAAGTTATATGTCTATAGTTTAATCTTGATAATATGTCTATTGATATATTTAGACATCTCAAGACTTGAATAGGTTTATGAGACATATAAAGATATAACTTTTTAATCCTAAAAAGGATCTAATATGGTTTATAATAAAGTTTAAAGAAATTAAAATTGATAAGTGATATATGGCAAGTTATAAATTATTTTAAGTACCATTACTGCTTATCATACTCTATTTTTTTACTCAATGCCAGTGATTATATTATATATGCGTAGTTATGGCAGATTTGTATCACATATGATATATATGTTTGATACTTTCTAGTGTCAAAAGTCTCATAAGATCAAAAAATAAAATTTGATTATCTTTGGATTAAATAATTTTCAAAAGGTTGACCGATAAAATTTTATTTTATTCTCTTAACCTTTGTTACTTTTCTATACTACAAGTATGATAACTAATATTTATCTAAAGGAGAGAATGACAAAAATTTTCCTATTGGACATTTATTAATTTTCTATTTTCAAAATTAAAGTCAAGAAAATTAAACTTGGTCTAATATAAAAATAACAAAGTTATCTAACAAATACATATAATGGAGAGGCTTGTAAAATTAATATAAATAGATGTTAAATCTCCTATATTACATCGATTTTCATATTTATTTAAATTCTCAAACCATTTAGGAGTTTTTCACCTTAAGAAAGGTGTAAAAAGATCTTGCCTAAATTATTTTGAAAATTTAAACATGTGAATTGAAACTTCCAAGAGTTTTCTTAAAAGTGGACAAGCTTACTAAAACATTCACTTATTGTCTCAAACAAAAATAGAAAGCAAAATAGGTATATGTTATATGTTCCCATTACCTTTATTTATACAAGTTCATAGTTGAATTTTAGTTAATCACTAAAATTCATATTAGTTTTAACATATTAGCAAAAATCATTTTAAGATAAGATAATAAATATCATTATTTTATTAATGCACAGTATTAAGTTGTTAATATGAAAAATATATGTACAATATTATGAGATCATTAAGATGTTCTAAATATGATAAAAATCTTACTTTGATAAACTTTTTGTAGCAACGCATCATATATATAACTCACCAAAATTGACCCTCTTATTTGTCCCCTACTCTTATTTTCTTCTTATTTGATAAATTTTAAAAGTAAATAATTATTATTAGTTATTGATTCATCAATAAAGTAATTAAGATTCATGACAACATCATTAACATGTACTTTAAGATTATTAGTTGCAATTAAAGGAACTTAATTCAGAGTGGTTTCACTAAATAATGCTTTAATTGGTTGTTAATCACTCATTCTATTGCAGGTGATATGCATTGTCTTTATGTGCTTTAAGTACATGAATAATATATAAAAAATAACATTTTAAAGAAAAACTGACTAAAGTCTTAGTAACAAAAAATGGAACTATTATACATTAGAATTTCTAAGCTTATAGGATCATATACAGTATAGCCTCTTAAGTTTAATCTATTACAATTGCTTACTTATATTAGGATCTATTAAACTAAGGGAGATTCCAATTTTAGGTTTTGATGATAATAAAATATGTTTGTTACTAATTACTTGATTTATTTGGAAGCATTTAAAAAGATAAGTGTGTGGAAGATGAGTTAGACCATAAGTTGGAGTGAAACGGAATTGATTTGAAGGCCAAATTAAGGATGAAACAAGAACAAGGGAGTTAGGTTTAAAAGTTGGTTTGTTTAGGTAGTATTTATTAAGTTTGTAAGTCTTAATTGAAGTTTTAATGACTTAAGGGCTCTTTGGTGCATTTTTCATTGTATATATTTTGAAAAAGTATATAAATGACTTTAGGCTAAGACATATTTAGTTTTTGTTTTTATTTAAAATGTCTTGTCCTTAAAAATGCTTAATAAAATTTTTTAAACTTGTATGAGTCAAATTTTGATGAAAAGGAATTGGTTTTTAGTATTTTATAAAGTTTGGAAAACTTACGCATAGTTTGGAAATTTTATTTGTAGAAGCATTAGTCTACTAATGCTGGTAAGCGGTAGACTATTGCTGAGTTTTTATACAGACTAGTCAACCAGTCTTATGGAGGGGTCAACCAATGATATTAAAAAATGATTGGATCAAGTTTTTTGATTAGTATAATTGTGTCTTAAATGAAAAAAAAAAAGGCATCATTGTGGTCCACTGATCAAGCAATGCATACTAAAACTATGGAGATTAGTTGGCTAATGCATCTATTTAACAGACAATAATAACTAATTTTTGTATCTAATAGACTTTTGAGTTATGATAATGGTTAAAATGCATTAGTAATAGTTTTTAAAGTTGGTAAGGATATAAATAATTGCCTTAAATGGTGTTGAAGAATTTTTATAAGTTTTTATAAGTCTCAAGATTTCATAAGATAAAAATGATAGTTTTTGAGCATTATTATTATTATCATTATTAAACATTAAAATCAATATTTCATGTTTTTGAGAAAGAATTTGAGTTTTTATGATTTCAATTCAAGTAAAATTTATCTGTGATGTATTCAAAAGCTTTCATGAGGTTTATAAAGCTTATATTTCATCTTGATAAAGCTTCGAACATTTTGATCCTTAGTTATTGAGCTTTCGATTGAGTCACCATTGTGATGTGAATCTTTTTGTAAAGGAGGCTTTCAAAATTTTGTTATTAGGTTATGAAATGTTACTCTTCACCTTAAAAAAGATTGTAAAAAATTTCTCTTTACCTTTCTAAAGAAAACTAGGATTGTTAAGGGTTTCCTTCACCTTAAAGAAGATTGATTTTAGTGAAACATGCAAATGTAACATGGAGAGTGGATGTAGGCAAAGTGTTTTTATCTAACCATTATAAAAATTGTTTATTGATCATCTCTTCCAAATTTCTTTATCATATTTACTTGTGTATTTAATTTTCATTCATATTATGTTCATTTTGCATCATCATTTGCATCATCTAGGTGGAATATGGTTAAGGACTTTATTTATTAAAAAATTGGTTTTAGGATTAAAAAATTTAAAATATCTAGTTCATTTTCCCTTTTAGGTGACAGTTAGGGCCAATATTTGGTATTAAAATTAGTCTCATATTTTCTTATACATTTATAATAAACTTAGTGAGAAAAGATTAATAAGACATATTTGAATGCATTAACACCTGCATCTAGTTAAAATGGGCAAATTATGAGTAGAGCACCATTACTTAATGTCAATAATTATGTATATTGGAAGATTAGGATGAAATTCTTCTTAATGGCTGAAAATTTGGGCTTGTGAAAAATAGCCTCTAATGGTCCATATTTTCCTACTAAAGTGGTATGGGATAAAAAAGTGTCTAAGTTAAAAAAAGAATGTGATAGTAATGACAAGAAATTAGTAATTTTAAATTGTAAGGCTGTATGTATTTTATTTTGTACATTAGGTAGGAATGAAATCGATGGGAAATCTATGTATGAATTCGTATATGAAATTTAACATGTATTAGAAGACACACATGAAGGCATAAACTAAGTCAAAGTGAGGAAAGTGTCAATGCTTATACCACAATGTGAGCTATTTCATATGCAACATGATGAAAGAATTTATAGTATATATACTATATTTATTGATATCATAAATGCACGTAAAGATTTAAGTATATCATATGCTATTATTGACTTGGTGAGGAAATCCTTAGGCATTACCAAAGAATGAGGAGGCTAAGGTGATGACAATTTAAAAGGTCAAGGACTTGAACAATCTACCATGAGAGGAGATGATTGGATCTCTCCTTACATATGAGATGAGGCTTATAGAGACAAGGAAAGAGGAGATTGTGCATCAGAAAAAGAAATTGGCATTTAACGCCTTACGAGAAAATTCTATTGATAAGGAGACATCAACTAGTGAGAGTGATGATAAGGTCATAGCTCTCATCAATAGAAATTTTAAGATATTTTTAAGGAGGAAAAGTGTTTAAAAGAAGAAAGATCTTAAAAAGGTATATTTGATTTTAAATAAAATCATCTAACATTATTTGTTTCAAATATATGAAATTGAGGCGTATTAAATCCCAATCCCTCTCCTTAAAGACAATGAAGGATATGAGAGGAATGATAAGAAGGAGAATAGCGCAAGCAAAAAGAAGAAAGCACTCAAGGCTATAACTTAGAATAATTCAAGCGATTATGAAAGTGAGCATTTATAAGATGAGATAACACACATGTAATTTACAAAGAAGAAGGATAAGGTACATTTGCTCTAACTCTTGTGATGATGATGATGGTTTGATGATGAGCTTGCAAATGATGAGTTGACTGAGTGTCTAAGATATATGAACTTGAAAAATAAGAAAATGTCTTGTAAATATTAGGAAACGTTGAAATTTTTTGAAGCATGCATATTTGAGATTTAAAATTAAAGAATAGAATTATTGACATGTTAGATGCTGAGAGTGCGAATGTTGCCAATAGTAATAATGTAGATAAATTTTTGCATGAGAATGAAACATTAAAGAAAGAGATCAATCCCCTTAAAAAGTCTGTAATAAAATTTACTAAAGGTAATGCAAAATTAAAATGTATTCTAGGAGCCTAAAAGGCATCCAGTTATAGGAATTGGTTAGGATTTACTTATTGGAGTAGTTCTACAAATGCTAAAATAATTTTTGTAAAAGGAAAGGATTTGTACAATGAACATATATCTAAGCCCTAATATGATCATATTGCTTCATCTTCTATATCGCAACCTAGGAAAAAGCATCATGCTTTCATGTATTGTACTACACCGAAATCTAGGAGGGAAGTGCACCCAAATAAGAATAGCCATAACTTTTACATGCAGCCTCATTCATTTAGGCCTCATATAAGGCTTAGTGGAATAAATCATTTTCATACTTATTATGTACATGTACAACTTTAGGAACATATCCTACTCACATTTTAGGTCCAATTATTATCATAGAACAATACGGTAATAGAATACATATAAATGCAAAAACATGAAGACTCATTTTGATTCATATAAGGAAATATGATTGTTATTTTTATGGAGATTGTGGTCATATTAAAAAACTTGTAATGATAAAGAAATATGGTGGAACAATTCATCAAGAGTTTGGCTTGAAGGAAGATGATTGACCCTTAAGGACCTATTTTTTTTTTTGGGGTAAATCAGTAAAGTATATTAATCAAAAGGAAAGCTGTATAAAGAGAATTCAAACATCCGACACTAAGATATAAAAAAAAGGCCAAAAATGCTGCCTACAATAGAAATAACATGGCTCTATAACTAAGGACCTAAATTAGTATAGGTACTTATAACAAATTAATTACCTTGTTTTATAGGAATTAAAGAAGAAGAACGAATGATAGCTGATTCTCAAGACATATGATCAGTAATGCATATCAATTAATTTCTCCCAAAAGAAAAGATGGAGGGTTTTTTATATTGAAGGATAATGCCAAGGGCAAATTAATTGAAATTGGAAAAGTTAGCGAGAAAGATCACACTATAATTGATTATGTACTTTTAATTAATGAATTAAATCATAATACACTAAGTGTGAGCTAATTATGTGATGAAGATTACAAAGTCTGCCTTAAGGGAAAATCATGCATTATCTTTAAAGTAGGTAATAATAGTATTACATTTATGGGTAAGAGAGAAGGGATCATATAATATTGTTCTTAATGATCACTCCACCATGATATGAAGTGTCTAGTGTCTATAAGTGAAGATGTATAGATGTGGAATAAGAGACTTAGGTATACAAGTATTTAACTCATCTCAAATCCTAACACTAAGAAACTGATGAATGGACTCCCAAAGGTCAAGTTTGAAAAAGATAAGATATATGGGGCTTGTTAAATGGAGAAGCAAATAAAGAGCTCCTTCAAGAATAAGAAGTCAATAACTTTTACTAGACCTTTGGAATTGCTACATATGGATTTATTTAGTTATATAAGACTTGCTTGTTTAGGAGATAAGCCTTATGCATATGCCATAGTTTATGATTTTAGTAGGTTTACATAGATTCTATTTCTTATTAGTAAAGATGAATGCTTTAGTTCATTTGTAACAACTAAAAAAGAAAAGGCTTTAAAATAAAAAGGGATTCATAATTGCATATATTAGATGTGACCATCACAAAGAGTTTGAAATGAAAATTTGAAACTTTTAATGATGATAATGGTATTCTTTATAATTTTTCAACTCTTAAGACTTATTAAAAAAATGGTGTTATTGAGAAGAAAAATAAAACATTACTACAAAAGGTTAAGATAATGATCAATGAGTGTAATCTTCCTAAATAATTTTAGGCAGAAGTCATGCCATGTGCATATCATATATCAAATAGAGTTTATACGTAACCAAGCTAAACCTTTAGGAATACATATAAGAATGATAACAAAATTAAACAAAGATGAAAAGTGTAAATTGGTCAATACAAAGCTTTAATAAGGTATGATAAATATTTTACTTTATCTTATTGTTAGTAGAATAGATATCATATTTAGTGTTTGCTTATATACTAGGTTTCAATCAAGTTTTAAAGAGTCTCATTTGATATCCATTAAACACATGCTTAGATATTTATGTAGAATCATATCATTAAGACTTTAATATCCTAAATATACATCCTAAATTTAGTTAGCTATTATGATGCATATTATGTCGTTAGTCTTTTTAGATAGAAAGAGTACATCTAACTCTTTTTAATTCTTAGGTAATGGATTAGTTTTATTGTTTGAAAAAAAAAACAAAAAATTCAATAGCGTTGATTCAAATAAAATGCCATGATTCTCTAACCTATCTCTTCTTTACCCTTCCTCATTTATAAGCTTCAGCCACGGCTTCCTCACCCTTAACTCTTATCAATGCCATCTCTCTTATTGACCATTTAGTTTCATTCACATTTCTTGGCTCATTTTGATCACCAATCAATCTGTTCTTCTTTTTCCTATCACCTTTACTCCTCACTCTTTAGTATTACCTCATCATGGCTTTCCTCATTTTGCTTTTATATCTTGTGTCAACCTTCTATTCCTTCCTAGGCCATATCCTCCTCTGCTCTTTTACACTACTAGTAAAGTTTCCTGTACCTACACCTATTTTTCATCTTTTTGAACTAAATTAGTTTCCACTTTTGGTAACTAACTTTTAAATTAATGATCACCTTTCTTTCCCTTTTTCCTTTTCTAGACCTAACTTTCCTGGTTCCATGTCTATAGATTTATACTCTTCTCCTCCCTAACTCTATACCCACCTCAATAAGGACTTCCTCTTCAAACAACTCCCCTATACTAACTCCCCTAAGAATATTCCCCACTCTATTTTACTATGATTAATAGACAAAAACGCCCGTTGTGCTAAGTTTTAAAAGATTGAACTAAAAAAAAACTTTCTTATCTCACTCCCTAAAACTTAAATGGCCATATTATCGTTTCACCTCTTCTAGACATTTTGAAATCTGGATTAACTAAATGGAGCTCCGATTTTTTAGATTATTGTTTAACAAGAGGCTATCCTTTCCTATGGTTAACAATTAGGATAATAAAAAATGGAAGGATTGGGGTCTTTAAGAGGTGCTACTTAATGATCAAGATAGATTTCTATTCAAATTTTCAAATGAGTGTAACCAAAGGAAAATTTTGGAATCTAGACCATGATATATGTAGAACCAGCCTCTATTCTTTCAAAACTAGAAATTTGGTTTAAAGATAGAGGAATTGAAGAAAAACCATATCACAATTTGGCTCCATATCTATGAAATCCCTCTTAAATGTTAGACCACCATCAGACTTAGTCATCTTGCAAATTTCATAGGCAAGCCATTATGTAGGGATGAATATATAATATTTATTAAAAGATTAAGCTATACAAGAATTTTTGTAGAAATTTCACTAAAACAAGTCCTTATAGAAGTTATACCTATAAAGAGACTAAATTAGAAGGAAACATTAATTAAAAAATTCCTTACAATATTTGACCAACATAGACCTTTTCCTAAATGTCAAGGGAAGTAATAGAGGGAAATTGGCTTTAAATTCTTAATAAAAGACTTTGCAAAGATAATGTGACTAGATTTTCCTAAGAAACAGGTGGTAAATTCCCAAATCTCCCCTACATAAGATACTAGAATTACTTAACCTATCGAAGATGCGAGTTCCTCACTTAGAATTGTTCCCTATCTAGCCTTAAAGAAAGCTTACGAAATTCCTCCTTGCTTAAAACAAAGCTTAGATATTTGAAAGCCCTCTGGTACCTAAGGGAGGGGGTAAATTAGGTATTTAAAAATTTTCTTTTAAACTAAATAACCTAATCCACGTAATTCAATTTTAAATATATGTGATCGCCAGACCAAAGTTCAACCTATATAAAATATAAATATTTGTGACAATATAAATCAAATTCAAATAATTTTGAATCAAATACAAGTGTATAAATTAAAGAGATAAAGGAAAAGAGGATACAAAAGGATTTATAGAGGTTCGACTGGAGCCGGCCTGGCAGACTACGCAACTCCTATAACCTTAATAAATCATAAACCAGTTGATTAAAGGAATAAAAATGAAAATTAAAGCTTCAAACAGCAAGATTAAACAATAGAATCACAAAAGCTATCAATATGATAGTGTTCCACTTTCAACTAAAAATTAAACGTTTCTAAGCTTTCCAAAAAATCAATAAAATAAACTTACTAAAAGTTAAAAAATAAATTAAAAATATATTGAAACAATAAAAATGAAAATAAAACTTTAATGAATAAGAATGAACAAAAGAATATAATAAACTTACTAAACTTTGATATTTATGATTTTGGAAGCTTAAATCTTGTTTAGGGTCACATAAAGATTGATAAAAATGCTTTAGGACTCTTATTTATAGAGTTTTAGAGGCTTATGAAGCCATTGGATACAAAAACTAACCTTTAAGGGGGTGAAAAACTGTTGAAAATGGAAAAAGAAAACTAGTCTTTAAGTATACAACTGATGCATTGGTCGACTAGTTAAGCACATCGATCGGCTAGTTGCTATTATAGTAGCATATAACTCTTACAAAATCTATTAAAACCTACTTCAATTCATTTTTTTCAGTCCTAATTCAATCCAAACAAGATGTAAATCATTTTCTAAGTTAATTTGAATATTAAGACATGAAAATTAAGATAAAAAATATAAAAAGTCTTGGTTTATAATCAGGTTAACAAAACTTTGAGATTTTTGTTTTAAACCAATTGTAAACAAATTCATAACCATATTAAACTTGCTTCTTTTGCTCTAAAAATATTGCACACAAATTTTAAAACCAATTCCAAGGATATTTTAATTTCCAAAATATTTTAATTTTTTTACACATAAATTTTTCCTCAAATATAGAAAATTTTCACTTTAAAATAACTTCATACCTTCTAAAATTTTCAAAAATTTTCTTAACCAATTAAAAATAAAACACATATAAACAAAATTTCAAAGCACTTATAATAACATTTCAAACACATATAAATAACATTTCAAAACACGTCTTCTTGTCTTGATCTTCCTTTCAACACTTTAATGCTTGCTTCAATCTTCATTTCCTTCATAAAGGCTCTTCTACCTTATACTCTAACACATGTCCTTGCACATTTTGTAGACCTATTTTTCTAACTTATTAAAACTAAAACATCAATAATAAGAATGTTTGTAATTATTAAAACACATTATTAGAACCTCCCTTAGTTCAAAAATATCTTTATTGCTGCTTCAACTAATTCCATTAAGAAAAGCACTAAAGTATTCTTAGCCCTATTGACATCGTTACGAGGCTAGATCCCATAACTACCACCTAGATTATGAATAATTAGACTAGCTTAGAATAACTCAGTAAGAAAGCTAACAAACTATAAACAGAGTCAACTTACCTACCGATAGCTATTAGTGATATCATTTGTAAAGAGCAGCATGAAGATGAATTCAAGGTTCCACCAAGAGGATATTTCCAAGGAAAAATTAAAGGCAAGATAGCCACTCCCTCTTCCTCTTGATGCCTTTGCTAAGTTGGAATGTTATGGATATTAAAAATCGTAAAAAAAAAATAAATTCCTACATGAATATATTAGATTAATAAAGCTAATTCTCAATAGCATTTTGAGAACTATACTTAAAGCATATTACTATAAGAAACTATGGTTTTTGAATAGGGATTGGAAGGTCATTTTTAACAATGAATACAATGGTAAATTTTTATGGGATATCATCCAAGTCTTTTGACTATCACTAATATATACTCTAATGAACAAGTAATGCACATAAAAGCCATCTATAAACCTAGGAATAAAGGGATTTTGCTTATCGATAGTTTATAATGTCAACCACTACTTATAAGGAAGGTAAATATAGGATTATCTTTAGAATATTAGAAAGGGTATACGTAAACCCTGGATATTAATAGGAGACTTCAACTATGGACTTCTATCTTAAGAATCTGAGAAGAAAAATAATGTCAGGAGCTTCTACAAGGACTTTAGGAGGTATATCTCTAATAAGTAACTTACAAATTTAAAATCAAAGGGCATTACTCCACTTGGTACAATAACAGACTAACATGCATTTTTAAAAAAGGAAACTAAATAGGGTCTTAGTTAAAGCCAATGGATAGATGAATTCAAGAAGAGGAAAGTTATGTTTTTTTTTAGAATCCATTATTTAGTCATTAGACAAAAATGGATCAGTCTTTTAGCTCAAACAAAGTGATAGTAGTAACTACTTATTCCACAAGTCCCTATAATAGAAGAAATAAAAAAACTCTCCTTTCTTATAGATGATAATTGGAAATTTGTTAGTAATCAATAGGAATTAAAGTAATCTTCTTTCAAGTTTTTCAAAATTCTCTTAGGTTCTGAAAAGCTTGATTCTTCATCCACCACTTTCCTTAGTGTCATTCCTAATCAAATCTTTAGAGAATAAGGAAAATGTTTAGCCAAACTTATTGTGATTGAAGAGATTAAATAGACTCTTAAAAGCATGCATCCTAAAAAGGATCCTAGACTAGATAGTCTAAATGTACACCTTTGCCACCATTCCTGGCCTCTAATTAAGAATCAGGTCACAAAGGTTGTCCTTGATTTTTTTTCACGTTTAAGCTTCTAAAAAAGGTAAATAAAACCTTAATTTCTTGTTTCCCAACTGTTATAATCCCTCTAATCTTAAGGATTTAGACCTATATGTTAATGTGAAATCTTCACCCTTTACAAGGTAATTTTTAAGATCCTTGTTACTAAATTTAGACAAGTGCATAGTTCCTCAATCAGTTACATATAAAATACCTTCATTCAAGGTAGATACATCGGTGATAATATTATTTTGGCCTAAGAATTGTTCCATTCCAATGATAAGCTCAATTTTACAAAAAATTGTGAAATTAAGATAGATCTCCACAAAGCATTTGATTCAGTTGTCTAAAGGTTCATTGCAAATTTGTTAGAGATTTTTTTATTACTCATTTTAAGGGATGGATAATGCAATGTATTACCTTTACTCCTTTTAACATATCCATTAATAGGGAGCTCACTCATGTTTTAAAGGGAAAAAAGGGATTGAGAAAGGGTGATCCCATCACCATGTGTATTGAAGCTCAATCCAGACTATTCTCATACAAAATTCAAACTAGTACTAGGTTCCAATACCATATAACATGCACTTTCTTATTAATGATCATTTCCTGTCATGTAAAGCAAACATGTTCTCTATCAACCTCATGATGGACACTTTGCAGTCATTCTCTAACATGTCTAGTTTATAGATTAATAAAGATAAAAATCATATTGTTCTCTTAACACTTGTTGATGTGTGTGTGGATTATAAAACTAAACAATACTAAGACCAATTAGACAAGTGCACTTATTGTTTGGCAGTATAGTTTATAATGAGTCCAAGTATTATAGTACTACCCACCTTTCTATTATTTAATCTAAAAAATGATCAATTATTTGAGTTATTGATTAAACTAAAAATAAATAAATAAAGATAACAAACTAAAACAATTTACATAAGAAATAGAAATCAATATGATTAAGGCCTAGATAGAAATTCCCCTTAAAAACCTAACATATTCAAGTTATATCTTGCTTTAATATTCAACCTAATTTATTTAGACTAAAAAATCGATAAATTAAATTAAATTATTTCTTAATTAATATAATTTCTATCCCTTAGTTTATTAATTATAATATATTCTAAATTAAAACCCTGAGAAGATGTATTAATTCGATTAGTGGATTTTGTGGTGGTTAGGTTTAAATCTAACCACATAAACATATGTAAACCTATCTCTAGAACCTCATGCAAGCCGCTTTACTCTTAAATTGATCTATTTATTTAATTGATTTCTCAATCCAAATATATGAATTCAAATAATGAATTAAAATTGCTAGCAAAAACTCCAATTTAAATATAATGATATTCATAAATAAACCTAAAATAGATTTGAGTTTGACATTAAAGAAAAGAATAAACATTAAACAATAAGTTTTAAGGTTCAACCCATCTAGAACTTAAAGATATCTAGTTCATAGCTAAAAAAATAAACCCAACAAAAATTAAGGAAGAGTAAAGAGCTAAAAAAGTCATTTTCATGTAATTATACCCTTGAATCTTCACTTGAATATTGTTAGAATCCTCTTAAGTTGATTGAATCTCCACTTTAATCTTGAATTAATCCTCTTGAATGGCTTTAACCTTACGTCAAAATGGATTTGGAGTGATTCCCCCCCCTTGGGTGGCAACTGGACACTTTCTCCTATTAAAAACTAATGAAAATTTCTAAAAAAACATAACTTATATTTGTAGCAATTTGAAATCATGGCCAGAATCATGGCTATAATTCTAGTTACAACCACACTAGACAATTATCAATTGCCACTAGTTTGCTTCCTTTGCTCTACCCTTCAATCTAGATAATGTCCAACCTTTCCTATGATCATCATCAACTCTAAGGCCTATAAAAATATTTATTTATTTTGTATAATCTCATAAGAGTAATATCGATTTCAATAATCGAAACATACAAGCTAAAAAATTATGTGAAAGGGACTCAAACCTAAGCTTTAAGACATCAAAATCAAATTAAAAACATATATAACTTAAGCTCTATCATGTGTAAATGCTCAGGCTAACAGAATTATTGCACTAACAGGGACATAGATTAAGAGCTTGCCAATCTTGTATGTTAGATAAAATTTAACATCCAAAAAATGCACTTATAAAGATTGAAAGCAACGCCTAGAAAAAAATTTACAAGAGGTTTAAAAGTTGATGTAATAAAAGCCTAACCTTTGATAGGAGAAGACAACTAATAATTTCTATCCTTAATTCCATACATTGTTCCTCTAATTTAATTCTTCCTAAGAATATGATTAAGGCTATAAAGAATGTACTGAGAAATTTCCTATAGAATAGTGATTTAAGTAGGAAAGGAAATGAAAAGGTAGAATGGAAGTAGAACACCCTTCCTAAATCATAAGGAAGCCTAAGTATCAATTCTATATCCATAGCAACAAAGTAAGCACTATTAAGAAAAATTTGAGATTCCTAACAAATAAGCATGTCTTAAGGATTAGATGGATACACTCTAATCATCTCAAAAGGAGTAGCCTTTGGAAAGTAAAGTAAAAAAATAGATTCTCCTAAGACCTATAATTAAATCTTGAAAATGAAAGAGTTTTTAATCACAACATTCATATATATAGTTGGGAATGAGGTGGATACATTTTTATGGTATGATAACTAGACTCAATTAGGTCTATTACACCTTATACATGATCTCTTTAGCCTTAGATACCATTTCCCTCTTAGAGCAAAAGTTCAAAAGTTAATTGCATAAGATACAAGGAATTGTAACTTCAAAAGATCAAGCTTAATTTGCTCTAGCCTTTTTAACTATCTCCCTTGTTGTGATAGAGAGGACAACATAATTTGGTTTAAACATCCATTTGAAAATTTCACTAACCGTTCCTGTTAATACCTTTTTAGAGTTAATCTCCTTACTATACCCTATAATAAGTTAGTCTAGTTTAGGTATAATTTCCCATAGGTTTCATTTATATTATGGCTTGCAATAAAGGATAGGCTAAGCAACATGGATAGAGTTAAAAATTCCAACATTACTAATAGGATATACATATTATGTAAAGAAAAAATTAATTCACCTATCCATTTTTTTAAGTGTAACTTCTCAATGCATCTTTGGATTAAATTGTAGACCTTACACAATTATCAGTGCCATTTATAAGGGTTAGGAAGAGTAGCCCATTGAATTATGTTTGTTCCACCTATGCCTCTTAAGCTTGACCATATTACCTTCAAGATAAGATTTGGATGTTATGATTATACCATATAGAGGGAAAGGAAAAACAAGATCTTTAGGAGCTATGAGTAGGATATTTGAATACAGAAAACTTACACAGTCACCTTTATTGGCCCTCCCTTATGGCCCCATACAACCTGCCTATACAATTCATCCAATGTCTATAGACATGGTCTTTACAATACTACAATATAGTTTATACAACAATATAGATGAACTTTAAATTATATACAATCTATAGTTTTTGCATACATCATTGTATGAACTGTGTTGTAGTATTGTATGGATCCTGTGTATAGAGGTTATATGAATTGTATAAACACGTTATAGTTTTTGAATACATCTTTGTATAAAATATGTTGTAGTTTTGTATGGACCCTATTTATAAAGATTGTATGAATTATATAGACAAAATGTTCAAATTACATACAATCTATAGTTTTTTAATACATCGTTGTATGAACTACGTTGTAGTCTTGTATGGACTCTGTCTATAAAGGTTGTATGAATTATATAAATAGGTTTTATGGGGCAATGAGGGGGAAAATTAAGGGTAACCATGTAGTCAGTCCCATTTCAATAATAAGCTGAAGCACCTTCTAAAAAAGCATTCAAGGCCAGACTAGATGATCTTATTTAATCTTAACGTACCTCATTAACTTAGAATCTATAAAGTAAAATTGATATAAGGAGAATATTCAAATTATAACTCAGTATGTTAATGCCATATGTTGGTTGTAATCTGAACTATCTCTCAATAGCTTTAATTTAATGAAATTATTTTATCTTTTAAAAAATTAGATTATATTATCAATTACCAAAATAAAATATATAGTGCCTAGTAGTTATTGTCGACAAATTCTTTAACTTAGGCAACAACTTAAGGATTATGGAATAAAAGTTCCTAAGGTCCCAATTTGGTGTGATAACACTAGTGCCATTTGTCTAGTAAAGAATCCAATTCAAAACTCTAAGATTAAGCATATAGAGATTAGGTATCACTTTATTAAAGATCATTTATAGAACGATGATATTAAATTGGAATTTATGGATACAACACACCAATTAGCTGATATTTTCATTAAAATAATGAGTTAAGATAGATTTTTCATAATCAGAAAAGAATTAGGAATGATTAATTATAGGTAATTTTGAAAATCTTACGAAATTTTGTGTGCTTTTTAAAAATATTATAAATTCATAAATAACTTTTCACTGTTGTTACAAAGAAGGAGAGGTTTAGTGATATTAGATGCCTTGTGTATGGGTGATTTTCATTTGAATATTGCTGATGACATTTGAATTATGTTTTTAATGCATGATGTGTATTTAGATCCCCTCCATACTTTGTTATTACATGATACGTTAATGCATAGTCATAAGGGGAGTGAAACTTATAATAATTCATGAATTAGGGAGTAATGTTTATAGGTTGAATAATGTTTATATGATGCATGAATTTAGGAGGAGCCTTATTTTACTTTAACCGTGACTTTGGTTATTTAATATCACATGTTTTGTCATCACAAAAAGGGGAGGATTATTGAAATAATGCAGGTCCTATTTCAAGTTTGGATGGTAATAAAACATGTTTATTACTAATAATTTGATTTATGGTAAAGCATTTAAAAGATAGGTGAATGGAAGATGAGTTGGACCATAGATTAGAGTGAAAAGGAAGAGACCTTAGGGCTAAATTAAGTATGAAACAAGAATGAGGGAGTTTAGTTCATAAATTGGTTTGTTTAGGTAGTATGTAATAAGTTTGTAAGTTTTAACGAGTTTGTAAGTCTTAATTTCTCTTTAATATGTTTGGCATTGCATATATTTTGAAAAAGTGCAAAAATTTGCTTAGACTAAGACATATTTAGTTTTTAATTTTAATTGAAGGGTCTTGGTCATTGAAAATACTTTGAAGTTTTTTTTTCAATGGTTGAGGGTCTTTTGTAAAGTTTGGAAAAACCACACAAAATTTGGAAAACTGATCTACAAAAGCATTGATCAAGCAATACTACTGACTGATCGATTAGTGGCTAAGTTTTTATGCAAACTGATCGACCAATTTAAGGGAGTGGTCAACCATGGTCTTAAAGATGGTTGGATTAAGTTTTTCCAATAGCATAATGGTGTCTTAAATGGTTAGGAAAATGACATTATAGTCTATTGGTTAACCTAAAAAGTTGAGTGGCAGTTTGTAACACCCTTGTATGGAACCTACAACCATCCACATAGAAGTTAACCAAAACATAATTACATTAAAAAACTCCACGATGCTTACATTGTCTTTTAATAGCAATAAAAACATATTTTTATATTCACTTACATGATAACCCAAAAGAAAACATACAAGTTCCTTTAACCATTATATGTACAATAATATGTAACTAAAAACGCATTTCTAAAGTACTTTTTTCTTCTACTGGTTAACCTTGGTCCCTATAAATGTTCCCTGTATCTCACTCTCATGATTTGGACCTACACGAATTAACACACGTGCTAAGCTTGAAAGCTTAATGGGGAAACACTTAGTTTAGATAACCACTCACAGCAGTCATCTGCTAAGTACATACATGCACGAACATCATACAAATATAAATAAGAATGGCATAATTAATCAAATAAACAATGCATACATGCTTCAATACATTTTTGTTTTAGTATTAATATAAATGCAACTACTTCCTTCATTTTCTGTGTTAAGCATGCACATTTTTTGTGGGTGTGGATAATGGGTGCTATGGATATCCAAAGATATCAAACTGTGAATACCAAAGGTATCAAACTGTAGATACCCGAAGGTATCAGTCTATGGATACTCGAAAGTATCAATCTATAGATACTCGAAGGTATCAAACTATGGACACTAGTGGTGTCAAACTGTAGCAGCTGCACTGTAACCCTATAGGCATGCCTATCTATCCACGACCAAGATAATAGGGCAAGTATCGTAACATTTCCCTTAGCCATTTTCAAATTTCACAATCCATATATTAATCACAA
>JAOXYD010166961.1:0-10142 GCA_028565735.1 Pinacopodium congolense | reverse complement strand
TAGCAATAAACAAGCAGATAGATGTTATAAACCGCCTCTTTGCCGAGAAGTTTTGACTCATCCTCAATGCTTTCAGCATGATTATCACCATCCCCACCAATGTCATTCTTATAATTCAGAATATATGACATAGCATCAACCATGATATTGAGAATCATTAATATTGTAAGAAAAAGTTTGAAAATAAAATGGACATATAGGCTACTCTATGTGTAGAAGGAATACCTTCTTGATGGATGAACATACGCCATGTAAATGGCACTGGCTATCTTGTTATCATACCAAAAATTTACATAACGACATGTAAATATGTTGACAGTGATCTTTTGACCATTAGTACATCTTTGCCCTATTAGCCCAAAAACAATTTAAACAACCAGTATAACTTTGTACAAATATGAAGTACATAAAAGTATATATCTAATCACTATTCAAAGAAAAATCCACAAACCTCCAATATCTTACACAATATATTTCGAAAATTTAGATTAAGCCTTATTTTGATGGTTCGCATTTATACAACTAATGCTTTTAGAAATTTGAGAAAAAAAAATTACTCCAACTTTTTGTCCCCAAGGGCTCTCAAATCAGTCTTTAAAAACTTATTATGGGCCCAATAACTATTAAAAACTTATCATTGGCCCAGTAACTAGACCTGAGGATAAAGTTATGATCTTTTTCTTTCCATTATAAAATTCCTTTAAAATCTTCAAGGTTATTTCTTCTACATTATTATGCTAGGCCTGTAACAATTTTGTTATTTTCTTTTTCTTAAAGGTTGAAATAACTCTAAGGTAGGCCTATAATTTAATGAAATGAAAAGATCCAGTAAATCGCATGAAATTTCTCAAAAGTCACGAACAAATGAGAGAAAATAATGTAGATATGAATGTCTATCACTTTAAATATGAAGTTGTTATGACAATAAATAAGGAAATAGACCTTATAAGCCACCTCTTTTTCGAGAAGTTTTGACTCATCCTCATTGCCTTCAGCACGTTTATCACCATCCCCATCATCGCCATTCTTTTAGAATATATGACATAGCAGCAACCATGATCCTGAGAATCCTTAATACTATAAGAAAAGTTGGAAAATAAAATGGACATATAGGCTAATTTATGAGTAGAAGGAATATCTTCTTAATGCATGAACACATGCCATATAAATGACACTGGCTGTCTTATTATCATAATAAAAATTTATCCGGTAAAGCTCCTATAGTATTGACAGTGATCTTCTAGCCATTGGTACATCTTTATCCTATTAGCCCAAAAACAATTTAAACAGCAGGTATAACTTAGCATAAATATGAAGCACAAAAAAGTAGACATCTAATCACTATTCAAGGAAAAATCCACAAACCTCCAGCATATTATACAATATATTTTGAAAATATTTATTATGAGCCTTATTTTGACGATTCGCGTTTATACAACTGATTCTTTGACAAATTTGAGAAAAACACAATTTCTTCAGCCTTTTGTCCCCAAAGGCTCCCAAACCAGTCTTTAAAAACTTATTATGGGCCTAGTAACTAGACCTAAGTCAAAAGTTATGACCTTTTTCTTTCCATTATAAAATTTTTCCAAAATCTTCAAGGTTACTTCTTTTACATTATTATGATAGGCCTATAACAGTTTTGTTATCTTCTTTTTCTTAAAGGTTGAAGTAACTCAACAATAGGCCTATAATTACATGAAATGAAAAAAAATCTAGTAAATCGCATGAAATTTCTCCAAATTCACCAACAAATGAGAGAACATAATGTAGATAGGAATGTCTATCATTTTAAATATGGAGTTGTTATGACAATAAACAAGCAGATAGACCTTATAAACTACCTCTTTGTCGAGAAGTTTTGACTCATCCTCACTGCTTTCAACACGATTATCACCATCCCCACCATCTTCATTCTTATATTTCAGAATATGTGACATAGCATCAACCATGATCCTGAGAATCGTTAATACTGTAAGAAAAGTCTAAAAATAAAATGGATGTATAGGCTACTTTAGGAGTAGAAGGAATATCTATGCAAATGGCATTGGCTGTCTTGTTATCATACCAAACATTTTTCCGGTAAAGCCCCCATAATGTTGGTAGTGATCTCCTGACCATTACCACATCTTCGTCCTATTAGTCCAAGAATAATTTTAAAGTGCAAAAAAATGGAGATCTAATCACTATTTACAGAAAAATTTACAAACCTCCAGCATAATACACAATATATTCCAAAGCATTCGATTATTAGCCTTATTTATATGATTCTCATTTATACAACTGATGCTTTGGTAAATATGAGAAACACATAATTTTTCTAGTTTTTTTCCTCGAGGGCTCTCAAATCAGTCTTTAAAAATATATTATGGGTCCTGTAACTCGACCCGAGTCAAATATTTTGTCCGTTTTTCTTTCCATTATCTATGTTTTCTAAAAACTTCAAAGATATTTCTTTTATATCACTATGGTAGGCTTATAACAGTTTTGTTATCTTCTTTTTCTTAAAGGTTGAGGTACCTCCACTGTAGAACTATAATTCCATGAAATGAAAAGATCCATTAAATAGCATTAAATTTCTCAATAGTCTCCAACAAATGACAGAACATAATGTGGATAAGAATATCTATCACTTTAAATATGGAGTTGTTATGACAATAAACAAGCAAATAGACCTTATAAACCATTTCTTTGTTGGGCAGTTTTGAATCATCATTAGTGCTTGCAGCACGACCATCACCATCCCTATCATCCTTATTCTTATAATTCAGAATAAATGATATAACAGCAACCAGGATCTTTAAAATCATTAATACTGTAAGAAAAGTTGAAAAATAAAACGGAAATATAACATACTCTAGGAGTAGAAGGAATTCCTTCTTGATGGATGAACACTTGTCATGCCAATGGAATTGGCTGTCTTGTTATCATACCAAACATTTATCCGATACAGTCCCCATAGTGTTGCCAATGATCTCCTAACTATTGGTACGTTTTTCCATATTAACCCAAGAACAATTTAAACAATCGGTATAACTTAGCACAAATATAAAGTGCAGAAAATTAGATATCTAATCATTATTGATAGAAAAATCCATAAACCTCTATCACATTACACAAGATATTTTCAAGCTTTCGATTTTAAGCCTTGTTTTAACGGTTTGTGTTTATACAACTGATGCTTTGACAAATGAGAGAAAGGTACAATTTGCTTAACTTCTTGTACCCACATGTTCTCAAATCAATCTTTAAAAATATGTTATGGACCCCTTAGTTCAACCTGTGTCAAAATTTATGGCCGTTTTTCTTTCCATTATCCAATTTATCTAAAATCTTCAAGGCTATTTCTTCTACATCATTATAGTAGGTGTTACAGAGTTTATTTTGAGGCTAGCTTATCCCTAGTTGATGCCCTATAATGGTAGTCAAGTCTCTCACTTAGTTCAACTAAGTCTCGCCCAAGAAATGCATTACTTATGCAAAGGAAATGTGTAAGTCTAAAGGGTGCAAAAGAATTAAAGTAACCAATGAGTTTGCAAGGAATGATGGAGAATATCATTATTGTGGAGCTTTATTGCAGAATAATGAAGTACATAACATACATTCCAGATCTGTAAGGCTTTACATGTTATATAGCCAATAGTCCTTGTAGATAAGCCATATAATTGAAAGAAAAATATATTTATTGGTCATTTCTGGAACTGTCTTTGTCTGAATAACTGCCTAAGTTGATCCTTATGAAGTTTCTAAGGAACAACTGTCAAGTGTTGCATGTAACCAACCGTTGTGAGTCAATGCCTATACTTAACATGCTTATTCGCTCATTTAACCAACCAGCTGAGAATGCACCAAGGGTCTCGCCTATGCGTCAAGCAGTGTCACCCATTCGCTAAGGAGCTTCGCCCATATAAGGCAGCATCGCCCATTCGCGTCGGCCATGTAAGGCTCACTCATGTGCATCACCCATCTGAGGCTTGCTCGCTCATGTGCATATCCTATCTGAGGCTTGCCTATGCGTATTGTCCATCCAGAGCCGCATTACCAATGTGAGGCTCGCCCATTCAGAGTCACATCGCCCATACATGCGAGGGACTTGCCCATGCAAGGAGCGCTGCTCATGCGGAGTCCACGTTACGCCAATTGGCCATGCACCTATGCGCGCTCCACCCCTAGTGCCCATGCACCTATGCCTCTTCTCACATGCACATCCATGCGAGTGTGTTTCCCACCTTTCGGCCAAATGAGCTCAAGAGTTACCGAGGGTCTCACAAACCTCCCCCACTAAAGGGAGTCGACGTCCTCGTCTAAATTTTGTCTAAGTGCCTCTTGATTTTGTCTTCAAATTTCCATAGAGAAGTATCCTTCTCCCAAGTTGCATTCACTACATCCTTGCCTTTCCATTTCACAAGAAATTCAGTCCGTCGATTCTTCTTATGATGCCCCAAACGTCTATGATCAAGAATTTTGTCAACTTTTTCATCATATTATACTTGCATATTAGGTGCGGCTCTCTTGGACTTGCCCCTTTCTGGTTCTTCATCATCTTGGTGGAACCTGCACAAGTAGCTTACATGGCGTGTAGGGTGAACTTTAAATCTTTCGAGTAAGTTAAGTCAATAAGCCACATTACCAATTTTCTTAATAACCTCAAAAGGGCCATCATATTTGGGAATAAAGCCTTTGTTGGCAGACTTGCCATTGATTTTCTTCCAAATTTGGGGTATCAACTTGAGTAAAACTTGATCTCCCACAACAAAGTCGACTACCCTTTTATGCTGATTCGCATATTTCTTCATTCTCTTAACAACTTTCTTTAAGCTATCCTTTGCTTCATCTCGCAACTCCTATCAATCCTTCACAAAGTTATAAGCAGCTGGGCACTTGTCACAGACTTGTTGCTTAGCTATCTCTAAGGGAGTGAGGGGTTGTCGTCCTAATACCAATTCAAAGGGACTCTTCCCTATTACAGAAGATTGATGTAAGTTATAAGAAAATTGAACACTATTCAAGAGACTTAACCAATTATTTTGGTTGGCAATCACATAGTGCCTTAGATAATCTTCCAGCAGTCTATTGATCCTCTCAGTTTGCCCATCAGTTTGTGGGTGATTGGCAGTGGAGAATTTAAGTTCAGCCCTCATTGTGTTGAAAAAAACTGTCCAAAACCTGCCTGTGAATCGAGGATCCCTATCACTCACCACATCCTCTAGAACTCTAAAATGTTTGACATCATTCCTGTAAAACAAGTCTACTACCATTTCGGCTGAACAAGAGGCTGGTGCAGCCATGAAGACTGCATACTTTGAGAACTTGTCCACCACAACTAGCATCGATCCTTTCCCATCCACCTTTAGAAAACCTACACAAAAATCCATAGAAACAGATAGCCATGGTCTTTTCAGAATTGGGAGGAGCTAGAGAAATCCTGCCTCTTTTTGCCTCTTCCCTTTGTCTTGCTAGCACACCAAGCAAGTTCTGCAAAATGCCTCCACATATTACTCCATTTGTGGCCAATTGTATGTTTTAGCCACAAAAGCCATCATCCTTTCACGGCCTATATGTCCTACCTATGAAGAGTCATGTGTTGCCTTTAGCAATTCCCTCCATAAGCCCCCAAAACTAGGTACATACAACCTACCTCCCTTAGCCACAAGTAGTTCATCCTCAAGCCAATGTCATTTTGTGACTCCTTTATGCACCTCTTTCACCAATCGGCAGTAGGTGTTGTCAAGCTTTCCCCTTTGCTTAATGTGATCAATGAAGTCTGCCTCAATCCTAGACAGATTGTATAAGGAAGCCACTATCTCCTTGTAGCTCAAGGGATCGGCCACCTGGTTAACACGTCCAGGTCTGTGCTCCCACACAAAATCATATTCTTTCAAGAACACTTGTCATTTAGCTTGCTTGGCTGATAGTTTCTTCTGCACCATGAAGAAGGTGTTAGCTACATTATCCATCTTCACCACGAATTTGGGACCTAGCAAGTAGACACACCACACCCTTAAGCAATGCACTACTGCTACCATTTTCTTCTCATGAGCTGAATACCTTTGTTCGACCTCATTGAGTTTTCTACTTTCAAAAGCCACAAGATGCCCCTCCTGCACCAATAATCCTCCAATGGCCTTATCTGATGTATCAGTATGAACTTCAAATGGTAATTCAAATTTGGACAATCTCAAGATTGGTTCTGATGCTATGGCCTGTTTCAACTTTGCAAAGGCAGCACACAATGGTCCGTCCACTCCCACTTCTTCCCCTTCTTGAACAAATCTGTGAAAGGTGCCACCCTACAAGAATATACTTCAATATACCGATGGTAGTAGTTTGCTAAGCTAAGGAATGATCTCAACTCCAGAACTTTGCTAGGTGCTAGCCATTCCCCAATCACTTGCACCTTGTTTGGATTTATCCTCATCCGCTGGTTACTAACCAAATGCCCCGAAACTTGATTTCAGCCTTAGCAAATTCACACTTTTCCATCTTGACATACAGCTTATGTTCTCTTAACTTGTTCAGCACCTGATGCAAGTGAGAAACATGCTCTACCAAGTTATTGTTGTATACTATTATGCCATCCAAGTAAACCACATGGTACACAATAAGTGAACTTCAAACAAAGCAGTGAAAACCCCGAAAGAATGAAACTCCTTTATATTACATCATATAGCATGATTTCTTTCACTTGTCCACTTATTTCTATACTTTTAGATGTGAATAAATAAAAATTGCATGGCTTTCATGAAGAGGAAGAAACACCTTACAAGTTGCTTAGGGGTCGTTTGGTATTGCTGTGGATTGTAGTTTTTAGTTGTAGTTTTGATAGATTTGTATTGGTTTTTATGTTTTATCATCGATTTATGTGCTGTATTAGTGTGTTGTCTTTTTCAATTTCTGTGTTAAAAACCAAAACAAAAAAACCCAAACCCTACCAAACAACTCCTTAGTTACTTAGAGAGGGCTGAGTTACTATCACTAAATCTATAGGTATCATCCTATTTTGCTCCTCAAAACCTTATTGGTTGCTCTTTTCATTTGTCTATAAGCAACTATTGTTTGTCATTTCCTCCAATAGAGCATGAGTTGCATTAATTATTTTCCTCATCAAATAACCCCTGGCTACTATATCTATAGATTGCCTTATATGCTGGTTTACTCCATTGTAAAATGTTATTCCTTTGGTAGGTTGCAGTGTGGACAAATCCTTTGTAGCTCCATAAACCTTGCCCTTACATCATTTTATGACTCCCTATCACTTTATTGGAAATTTGTGACCTCCTTGATATTCCTTGTAGACATTATCAATGAAAAGTACTTGGTTATGAATGCTTCAACAAGTTTCTCCCATGTAGTGATATTTTTTGGGTTTAAAGAGTTCAACCACACTTTGGCTCAATCTTTTAACCTCTAATTCTCTAGTTTTGGTCTCCTTCTTCTCCTTTGACAAATTTTCTAGCTTTCTTCTCTTCTCAATCTTTTTTGTTATAACTACTTCTTCACTCAATTTTTGGCCATGAAATTTTGTTTAGAACTCAATGAAATCATGTTCTTAAACTCAGAATTGATTCCACATCAATTCTAAATCTAGAAGTGCATTTAATTACTCACCAAAGTCATTTACAGTTGAGCTATCACTTATTTTAGCTTCTTTTGCTCTTCTCTTAATGCACTATTCAAGGCATATCCTATAACCTTGATATTGGTGTAGGATTTCATAACTTAATACTCTAAATCCTTAAATTAATTCCCCATCTGTTCTAAGTCCAAATGTGCATTAAAATGTTCACCAAAGTCCTATATAATATGAAAAATCATCCACAACAACTTAAGCAACATCTTATTCAAGAATAACTTAAATTTGCACCCAAATCACATGGAATTACCTCTGAAGCCTAAGCTAATCATTATGAAATCATTTTTAGAAAATTTATAATTAAGGTGTTATTAGTAACCTTATCCTTTACTTTTTTGTTTGGCTTCTACTCATTAACTCTTTTTTATGTTCCATGCACAACTATTAGTCAAAACATTTGGTTCTTCCTAAAAGCTTGATTAATTTGATTGAAAGGATCTTTAGAAACTTTCTCTGGAAAGGAAAAATCAGTGGGGAGTATTATGCTAGGGTTAAATGGGATATTCTTTGTCTCCCTAATCATGAAGGTGGTGTCGAACTGTTACCTTTAAAATTGAGCAATAACATTCACCTGGTGAATCTAGTAGTTAATAGAGGATAAAAACAACCTCTTAATTAAATGGGTGCATGCCTTTTATATTAAAGGTTAGTGTATTTGGGCAGTTCAGCCAAGAAGCTGTTCATTGAGGACTATGATCAACATATTAAGATTGAGGGTACAGTATAGGTGAAAATAAGGTTGGGAAATGGTGAGAACACTAGCTTTTGGTATGAAATTTAGAGCTTATAGAGATGCCTTGCGGAACATCACAAATTTGTTGGCCTTAGGGAGTGGATACTAGACACTGTTAATGTTAAAATAGATACTGGATCATAACATTTATAATATTTCACCAGCTTGGCACATCGCCCTTCTTAAAATAGATCCTCCTTTCACTCTTACTACTAATATCAAAGACAAAGTTATATGGCTAAGGACTCCCAATAGCCTATTCTCAAGTAAGTCGTGTAGGGATGCTCTCCGAATTCATGCTCCAAAGGTACTTTAGTACGGGGTGGTATGGTTTAAACAAGCTACTCTTATAAGCTCCTTCATTACTTGGATAGCTATTCAGGGAAAGCTTTCTACTAAAGACCGTTGTGGCTCATGTCTCTCCTACTTGTGTTTTGTGCCATTCTGATTTGGAATCTGTCAATCATATATATTTTCAATGTCAGTATACCAATGTGATTTGGGAGTACTTGGTGCGGATTTATAGTTTAACATGTTAAACTAGCTTGATATTATCGAGTGGATTATTGCTCTTCATTGGACTAAGGTTGATGATGTTGTTAAATTTCGAATTCATTTTGGTACTAGTATATATTACATCTAAGAGGGAACAAAACACTAGCTTGTTCCATGGTAGCTCAAGATCAACTTTAGTGCTTTTTAAGTACATCCTATAGGACAGCTTTTAAAAAATCATAGTTACTTAGACGGAGAGTATTGTTGCTCAAGTTTGATGGTACTGGATTGTTCTTTACATCATGCGGGGTTGTAATTATAGATCTAAATGACCTTGTTGTTTGGTTCCCGTTCTTGTATATTGAGCTTAATTTTGATATGTTTTAGCCTCTTTGTTTTATATCCTTCCATTAATTTTTGTAGACATATATTGTTTCTATTGGTTTGTTAATCTATTTTGGTTTTTTAAAAAATACGCATGTGTCTTTTGATTATCTTAATTGTTATTACTACCAATGGTAAACACAATTGTGAAAGATATTATTTTTCTAAGAAATTATCATTTTATCGTATAAAATTCATAACATGAACTTCATGGTTAATCAAGAAATTAAGAGGAATGAATTATGTGCAATGATGTTTAAGTTGATGTGTAGAATTAACAACCTTTTTCAACTACTAAACTAGAATTTTTATTTGGTTAACTCTTTTAAAACTATGTTGCAAGGTTCTAAATTTGTAGGTCAGTTGAAGCTATATTATTACACTCCATACATCAATCATCATTATTATATAGTATAATTCTTAATATGTAACTTCAAATTTTTAAGGTAAGTTAGTTAAAATCATCAAAAAAAATTTTGAAATTGTTAGTTAGTTGATGGGGCACCATGAAGGCATGTTTATATGCTCTCTCTATTCTTTAATTTATTTAGCTTCTATTAAAAAAAGGAAATTTTTTGAAATTAATTTTTTAGCTCAGGGACTCAAATATTCCCAACACATATAAATTATAAATAATTATAGAAGTCTTTATTATAAACCATTTGGTTTTTATTTGCTTTAAACTATCTCACATCCCTGATAGTGGTACAAGTCTTAATCCATTTTTAATTTAAGTGACAACAACAAAAATAAAATAAAATGGGACCAAGATCTTTGTGTACTTATTTTACTTAACTATTACTAATTAGTAAATTTTATTGAGTATATATCAAAAGACCCCCTATATTTTTATGATTTATCAAACACCCCCTGTGTTTTTAAAAATATCCCAGACCC
>JAOXYD010166950.1:0-10142 GCA_028565735.1 Pinacopodium congolense | reverse complement strand
ACACTTTAACTTCTTTACTTCTAAAATGTACCTAAAATCAAATATAAGCTAAAGTTAGTATTCTAAGCCTTTTTAAGGTTTTAATTACTAAGTATAACAAATCAATTTAATCAATATTTGAACACATATCAGTCTCTCAAATTCTTGGCCCATATGCCAATTAGATGCCAATAATGCATTCCTACATGGAAATCTCCAAGAACTTGTTTACATGCTCCAACCACCTGGTTTGGTTAATCCTTAACATCCCAATTATGTCTGTCATCTACACAAGGCCCGTTATGGTCTAAAACAAGGCTCTCGTGCCTGGTTTCTTCGCCTAAGTCAAAAGCTTATAGAACTCAACTTCATACTCTCTAAATCTAACACCTATTTCTTCATTCACACCACTCCCATTGATAGAACCTTCCTTTTAGTTTACGTTAACGATATCTTGGTTACTAGTTCCTCTAATTTTTTCATTACTACTCTAATCAAGAACTTACATGATACCTTCACCATCAAAGATCTTAACCCTCTTCACTACTTTCTTGGAATTAAAGCTACCACAACACCAGATGGCCTACTCCTTATCCAGACTAAATACTCTAACGACCTCCTCACTCGCACAAATCTTGACTAATCTAAATCTACATCAATCCCCATGACACCCACCTTACCCCTTTCCAAAAACCATTGCATACCACTATCAGACACAATTGGGTATCGAAGCACTGTTGATGCCCTCCAATACCTTTGCTTCACTTTAACTTTTAAACGCTATATGAAATCAGTTGTTTTAATTTTTAAGTATTTTTATTTGGAACTTAAAACAAATATAAACTTACAGGGAATTGGAAAGTAAAATAATGAACTTAGACAATTAAACAAACTGCAAATGCAAAGTAGTAAGAGTTACAGGTTGGAGCAACCAATAGTTAAACAAACAACAAACACATAGTCTCAAGAGTTACAAATCTAGGGAAAAATAAAGATGACAATGGGTAGAGGATGATGATTGTTGATAGTTAGAGTTTATTAGTAGCTGACAATAGAAACAATGTTGTGATAGAAGAAGAATCAGGTTAGATATAAAGCTAAACGATGCATATTGTTTCCAAAAATAGCAAACAATGGACAATGACTATGAAACTAGAGAGAGAGAGAGAGAGAGAGAAAGAGAGAGAGTAAAAATCAAATTAATGGTAGACAATGAGAGAAATAAGGCATGAGGATGAAAATAAGAAGAAGAAGAAGAAGATAAGATTATTCAAACCATAAACCCTATAACTGGTTCGACTAGCTTGATTAGTTAGGAGATAACTGGTTAAATTGGCCTATTTTAACATAAACAACCAGTTTTTAAGTTCAAAGGTTCTTATAGAAAATCGAACACAGTATGAAATAACCTAGACTTGACCAAAGAATAAAGACTTAGACCCAAGACCTTGACCTTTAACCCAAGACCTTGAAACTTAAGTTAGTGAGTTATTAACTCCCCTTTCTCTTTCAACTCTGATGATCACATCTTCATCGTCTGACCACCTTTTTCAATGATTTAGGAGTCTATGAAATACTCGATAGATACTCAATCTCTAACTTTATTATGTCAAAATCAACCTAGATTTAGAGGAATCACGACTTAAAAGTTTCAGATATGTTAGGTAAGTAATCGATTTTCTATTTCTAGTAACTTTAAAACTAGATCAACACTCCACCAACTTCACCGTTGTCCTTATGCTAGCCTTAAAGTGTAGGAAGAGATGGATATCTAAAAGCATTATCATTGGGGTTTTTTTTTGAAGTTTAGAGTTTCAATCTGCATTAAGTAGGGGAATTTTTTACGCGTGATAAGCGTCGTTAGATTTGTGAGGATAAGATCTTCCCTTTTAGGTTGGAGGTGAATATCACTGTTGTCTCGATGTCGGCGCGTGGCCCAACGCTCCGACGATAGGTGCGAATCTTTGATTAGTTTAGATGATTTGCTAATGCTTTCTTTATTTTCTTTCTATATAGCAAGTAGAAGCAGGATATTCCACTTTGAGACACCAGACTCAGCGCAGAGGAGCGCAGTCTACCTGTGAGTTAATATTCATGGTCATGCGTATGCATTTCTTTCTCATAAGCATCATCGACCTCATTATCATTTATCATTGATCATTATTATCACTATTTACACACAGTCTATTTATTTATTGGATTGATATCTATCCAATTGTATTATTGTCTTCTGTTATGCTTGCTGTGATGTGTGTTGATGTGGAAGATAGTTACGAGACGATCTACCTGGTGGGTGTTACCAGGTTGTGTGCACAAAAAATCAGTCAATCAGATACGGGACTATCGATTGTTGGTTTTTGATTGGTTAATTGGTTAGTGCTTGAGCCATGATACGATTGGGGGTGGTCCGATTGAGTTATTCTAGGACGCCAATTGGTACTTGATATTATGGCGTAGTTGTGGATGGTTCGATTGAATTACTCCGGGACAAGTAGCTATGCAGTAGTGAGTCTGTGGCTGGTTCAGTTGAGCTATTCTCGGATGGGGAGATCACTACCTTTGGACTAAGTGATCCATGTGGAATAAGAGGGCCCCCAAGGCTAAAGTATATAGGTAGGGACATGTCATCGAGTCTTGTCTCTGTCCTCCTCCTCCACCACTACTGTTACTACTTGTGATTTTTTATGCTCATGTGATTTCATGTGACTAGTGATATGTATGCAGATTTTTACATTCATGCAAACTCATTATTGGGATGTCTTGTATATGGCATATATGATATATATCATATAGATCTATCCGTGGCATCTTGATGTGCATAACATGATCATGGTATTAATTCACTCAATGAGGCCTGACTCCTCTCAACCATTTCTTTTTCAGGATCCTTCAGTTCAGACCTCTTTAGTGTTAGGATACTTCATCGGTCTTCTTCCTTTTCGGCGAGTTGATGTTTGTTTTGGACTTTTGTGTGACTTGACTCTAGAGTCGCAGTTGTATTGTAATTATCAGTGTAATGTTTGGTATTATTTTAGTGTGGGCTTGTAATATAATTATGGACCGTTATAAACTGGTATGAATTTAAGATGTTTGGTTTAAACATTTGTTTTTTTGTTTCTTGGCTTTCTGGATTTGTGGTATTTTAGGTTTGCTATTAGGCCAGTAAGCCTTGGGTCTACTGTTCCTTTAGGGCTGATCACGGTCCAAGGTTAGGATCGTGACGAAGTTGGTATTAGAGCTTTGGTTTAAGCTTACGTTATAAGGTTGATCACATTTGAGTAAAATTTTCTTTGAATTACTGCGACATCAGGATCGTCTTTAACTTGGTATCTTTAGGTTTTGCTTCTCTTTAAATTATGTTGTTATTCTTTGTTAGCACGCGGAGGAGTAGTAGAACGTCAGCAAGATCTAGAGAGGTTGAAGAAGTCGCTGACAGGGAATCAATTCAAGATGAAACTATAGCCCCACCTAGGGAAGTAAGGTGTCGAGGTAGGCCAAGAACGATTGTGCGACAACTAGATATTCAAGCTCAGGATGAGCCAACAACACAAGGTATGGATACTGCTACTCTAGTAGCTGGTCTAGTAGTGTTACAAAATACTATAGTTGTCCTGAATAAGACCATTCCTCTGATGCAACAGATGGACAGTCTAAGAGAACAATTTAGACGTTAGAAGACATACTTCGAATGTATGTTATGGATTTTAGTAGTTAGTGGAATTTGCATCTGTCGCTGATTGAGTTTGCTTATAATAATATTTATCATGCTAGTATTGAGATGGCTCCTTACAAGGCATTGTATAGGCGAAAATGTAGGTCACCGTTATGCTGAGAGATTGGTGAAAGGCAATTGAAAAGACCTGAATTAGTACAGATTATGTCTGAGAGGGCTTCTATGATTTGATGGAGATTGAAACCAGCCTTTAGTAGGCAGAAGAGTTATGCGGATCCTAAAAGAAATGATGTTTCTTTTTCAGTAGGGGATTTGGTATTTTTTAAATTCTCACCCATGAAAGGAGTGATGCGCTTTGGTAAGAAAGGTAAACTAGCTCTAAGATATATTGACCCGTTTGAGATTAAAGCTAAAGTGGGTAAAGTGGCCTATAGGTTAGTGTTGCTACCTGAATTACCTAGAGTTCACCCAGTATTCCATGTGTCCATGTTGAGAAAATAAGTTTCCGATCCTTCTCAGATCCTTTGATCAAGTGATGTGGAAATTGGTGATGATTTAACATACGAGGAGTAACCTATTGCGATAATAGCCTATAAAAGCCGACGACTTAGATCCAAAGAGGTACCAATGGTGAAGGTTTAGTGGAGCAATCATGCGATGAATGATTGTACATGAGAGATAGAACAAGATATGCGGAGTCAATACCCACATCTATTTCAAGAATAAGGTATAAGTTCAAATTCGAGGGTGAATTTTAATAAAGGTGGGGCCAGGGGGAGAATGTAATAACTTAGACTTGACCCAAGAATAATGACTTAGACCCAAAACTAAAGACTTAGACCCAAGATCTTGACCATTGACCTAAGACCTTGAAACTTAAGTTAGTGAGTTATTAAAAAGGGAAAATGGTTCAGAACTCATCAGTTTCATTTCTCTTCTATCCTTTCTCTCAATAACTCCCCTTTCTCTTTCAACTCTGATGATCACATCTTCATTGTCCAACCACCCTTTTCAGTGATTTAAGAGTCCATGAAACACTCGTTAGATACTCGATCAAACCCTTAACTTTATTCCGTCAAAATCAACCTAGATTTGGAGGAATCGCCACTTAAAGTTTCAGAGCTGTTTGGTAAGTAATCGATTTTCTATTTCTAGTCACTTTAAAACCATATCAACACCTCACTAACTTCACCGTTGTCTCTAAGTTAGCCTCAAAGTGTAGGAAGAGAGGGAAATCTAAGAGTGTTATCATTGGATTTTTGTTAAGGTTTAGAATTTCGATCTGCATTAAGTAGGAGAATTTTTTACACGTGAAAAGTGTTGTTAGATTTGTGAGGATGAGATCTTCCCTTTTAGTTAGGAGGTGCATATCACCGTTGTCCCGATGTTGGCGCATTGCCCCACACTCCGACGACGGGTGCAAGTCTTTGATTAGTTTAGATGATTTGCTAATGCTTCCTTTATTTTCTTTCTATAGATCAAGCAGAAGCAGGACCTTCCACTTTGAGATACCAAACTCAGCACAGAGGAGCGTAGTCTACCTGTGAGTTAATATTCATGGTCATGCATATGCATTTCCTTCTCATAAGCTTCAGCAACCTCATTATCATTAATCATTGATCGTTATCATCACTATTTGCACATAATCTATTTATTTATTGGATTGATATCTATCCACTTGTGTTGTTGTCTTATGTTATGCTTGTTGTGATGTGTGTTGATGTAGAGGATAGTTGCGAGAAGAGCTACTTGGTGGGTGTCACCAGGTTGTGTACACAGAGAGTCAGTCAGTCAGATATGGGACTGTCGATTTTTTGGTTCTTGATTAGTTGATTGGTTAGTGCTTGAGATATGATACGGTTGGGGGCAATTCAATTGAGTTGCTCTCGGACGCCAACCGATACTTGATAGTATGGCGTAGTTGTGGATGGTTCGATTGAGTTACTCTCGAATGAGCAGCTACACGGTAGTGAGTCTGTGGCCGATTCAATTGAACTACTCTCGGATAAGCAGATCATTATCTTTAGACTAAGTGATCCATATAGAATAAGAGAGCCCTTACGGCTAAAGTATATGGGTAGGGGGCATGTTATCGAGTCTTGTCTAGTCCTCCTCCACCACTACTATTACTACTCGTGATTTATGATGCTCATGTAATTTCATGTGATTAGGCGATATGTATGCAGATTTGTATGTTCATGCAAACTCATTATCGTGATGTGTTGTGTATGGCATATATGCCTCTTGAGGTTCATAACATGGTCATGGAATTAATTCACTCCATAAGGTCTGACTCCCCTCAACTATTTCTTTTTCAAGATCCTTCAGTTCAGATCTCTCTAGTGTCAAGATACTTTGCCGGTCTTCTTCCTTTTCGGCGAATTGATGTATATTTTGGGCTTTTGGATAATGACTCTAGAGTCATAGTAGTACTGTACTTATCGGACTCCTTTGTAAAATAGTGAAATGTTTGGTACTAGTTTAAGTGTGGGTTTGTAATATGGCTATGGACCGTTGTGAACTGATATGAATCTACTATGTTTGTTTTAAATATCTATTTTCCTTTCTTTTGACTTTTTAGATTTATGGTATGTTAAGCTTGTTATTGGGCCAGTAGGCCTTGGATCTATTGTTCCTTTAGTGTCAGTCATGGCCCAAGGTTGGGGTCATGACATCCAATTAGGGTAAAACCTAGCATTCTGTACTGACTGATTTTCCCCTTTTTATTTTTCATTGTTAACAAGTATTACGACAGTTAACTAAGCTCTATGGTGGTCTGTTGAACCACTGTGGAGGTTCTAGTTTTCGAAGATCTACGGTGGTTTACATAGACAATCATATAGCTCCTCTAGACCATCCAATTTTTGCTCCAAATCTCTCAAAAACTTGATGCTTTGATCCAGAACTTGTGTTAGAAGATTAAACCTATGATTAAAAACATAATAACATAAACTGAGCACTTCTAAACCAGCAGCTTAACTCAGCCACAAGAACATGCTTAAGCATCAACACATCTAGGGAACACAAGTAAAGCACTTCTAAAATCAGCAGCAGATAAGATAAGAGGCAAGGTTGGTTAAAGAGTAAAAGCAATCTTTAATGCCACAGAAAGAATAACTATCTAAACACCAACAATATACAATCTACAATTGATACATGAATTAATAGAAGTAATTGATACAATGAGCGATAACTGTCATGTCAATGGCTTAAAAGAATAATTTGAGAGAAATGGCTCTAAAGAGGATGTCTATGATCAAGTAAACACCAGATCAACAAACCAAAATAATTTTAGAAAGGTAATCGAATCAGAGGACCGAATTTGACCCAGAAAACAACAGAGAAAAAGGTAAAAGAATGCAATACAATCAGAGGACCGAATTTGAACCAGATTTTGTCGTTGCCAACAAAAATTCAGCCTGTTCCTCCATAGCCATCGAAGAATCCATATTTTATCACCTCACCATCAAAGACTCCATAGTCAAACCACCATGCTTCTACACTATAACATCGGCGCCATTTTCGTCGCCTAGGGAAGAAGTTGGCCATGATCCGAGCTGGCGAAGAAGAGAAATCCCTAGTAATAACGAAGATGAGCGACAAGTAGGCAATTTATTACTGATGACTGGAGGATCTAAGCGTTGCGACTTCGGAAACACGCTCAAGAGTTAGGAAGCCATGTTAGTTATACTGGTTGAATCCAACAATCGGCTTTTATTTGGTCAAACCCTCTTTTTTCTCTATTAATATTTTAATGTTAATTATTATTATTATTATTATTAATCAATGACGAGAGAAAAACAAAAATTAGCATGAAACATATTCCTAAAGTATTAAAAAGATGACTTTTTCTTTCTTTCCATTCGCTTTTCAATATTATTATTGTTTTCATTTTTCTTGTTTAATAATATAAATTAATCCTCTAATTCAAAATAATGGTTAACTCAAATTCAAATTTAAATTTGATAATTTTATTTTAAAATTGACTAATTATAAAATAATTTAGTTAATTTAAAATTAGTAAATTTAAATAAATTTAATTGAATTTAAATTACTGATATCCCTAATGTAAATAACAAACTAGTAGTATTCCAAATTAGTGTCGATTGTGAGCTAGAAATGAGCAAACAAACATTTAGGGGCAACTTAATCCTTATGTTATAGTTTAAAATAGCATAAATTAATCATTAAATTAATTACAATACTACTTATTTTTATCATGGGAGTTCAATCATTCATGTTCAATTACTTGTTTTCCAAATTAAATTTGCAAATATTTGAAAATATCTACATTTTCTTATTTAAATTTTCCTAGAAATTAATTTGAGAAAATAAAAAAAATAAAGAACGTCCTCAAATTTTGAAAATATCTAATTTTTCTTATTCAAATATCCCAAAAATTAATTTATAAAAATTAAAATAAAGTGTAGTAATATTAAAAGAATATAACAATATAAAAATAATTTAAATGTTAAAGATAATGCAGCTATATAAAATAGAAACACTTTGATTGTTACTTAAAATATTTTAAATAGCAATAGTTTCAATTGTTGTACATATAAAAACTTTATGCAATAACTTTTCTAATTTTTTTGCCTTTTTAAATATATGGCAGCATATTACTTTTATTGTTGCCTTTTAATATTATTAAAGGTAACATTTTAAAAACCGCTACATTATACTTATTTTTAGCAGTACTTTTTAAAATTGTTGCAAGCATGTTGTTGCCTAAAACCCTTTTTGCTGTAGTGTTTTATATGATTTAAACTTTTAGCACAATTTTGAAATGTGATTTAAAACCAATTTGTAGGCAAGTACATATGTCACAAGTAATAAAAGTGGACTAAAGGAGTTCGGATGTCACTCCATAGGGAAAACAAATACAACTACTAAGTCAATTAGCTTACAATTATCTAGAAAGGTCAAATTGATTAATTTTAAAACCAAAAAATAGTAAACTAACTTAACCAATTTTGATCAATGTAAAGGAAATCAAGTTGTTTTTAAAAATTACCAAATTTAAAAAATTAGCTAATGATTATATCTTCAATGATTTAATTGAGCAATTAAGACTTATGACAATTGATTTAACGCATCTTCACAAATTTAAGACAAAATTATGGTTAAGACTATGTTTTTTTTCTATTAATCCTATTTTGAAGTTTGGTCATTCATCAAATTTAGGCAATAGCCTTGAAGATTAAGAAGTTTAATACTAAGATCTTTTATCTTAGCACTAAAACCTTCATAATTAATCAAAGATTAGTGGTACAATGATTAGAATATGTTATTTATTGATTAATTTAACAATTTAGGTAGATTTTTTGGATCCTAAATTATCAATTACTCTTTTCTTAAGTGGCTAACTTAAAAACAATTATTTCAACCATTCAATAAATGAAAATTAAACCATAAGACATGAAAAAAAACTCAATTAAATCATTTACCAACCAATCTTTAGCAAAAATCAAATTAGCCACACATATTAATCAAAGGAAGCAAAACATGCATCTTACATCACATACTTTGATTAATCCATAAAACAAATGATATATAATGAGTTTTAAGTTAAGAAAACATCAAAGATAAACTAAACGAGTTCATAATGATAGGAGAGATGCATTTATACATAAAGATCATAAGATTCATGATAGAAAATTCTTATTTTGTTAACCATAGCATGCCTAGAAAATCTTTACAAATATGGGTAAAGAAAGGTATTGAGACTACGTCCCAAGGACCCAAGTCTATGTGTGTACCTAATACATATTAGCTTCTTTGTTTTGTAGATCAACATTATTTAGTTCAAAATTTGTGTCAAGCAAAAGTAGAAAAAGATAGCATCACCAACAAATTTGTGGAATATGGAAAAATCACGAGGAACCCTCACATGAGCCAACTAAGCAATATTGTTAAACCAAGTGAGAAGAAGAGAATTTAGTATAAATGGTGATGCAAATGGAGGTACTTCTATACTTTTAATCAATAAAATTTGTCTTGATATATATTTGGTGATATATGTTTAATATGAGAGCATTGACCAAGGAATACATGGTTTAAGTAGAAAGATGTAATGCATGTGTATAAGGGAAGAATGTGTGTTGTTGTCAATAGTATGAACATCTTTAAAATAGAAATCCTTACCTGCTTAATTATAGGATTTTTGAATTTGGTGCAATGCATTAAAATTATTGTATAATTTGAAAAAGAATTTTTTTTTCTTGAGTATAAGAGAGTGTCATTTACAATTGGTATTTTTCATAAATGGGTAATACCCACCGTATAAGCCTTAGCTTAGCGTCCTTCTTGGCAAACAGGTATCTTAGTGCTGCATGGTCAGTAAAAACAATTACCTTTGAACCTAAGAGGTATGAGCGGAATTTGTCGCATGCGAACACCACAGCTAACAATTCCTTTTCGGTAGTGGTATAATTCAACTGTGCTCCTGTCAGTGTCTTGCTGGCGTAGTAGATGGCATGCAATCTCTTCT
>JAOXYD010166939.1:0-10143 GCA_028565735.1 Pinacopodium congolense | reverse complement strand
GCTCTGATACCACTGATGGAAAATCTAGGCTAAATCAAATCTAAGCGGTTTTATTTTTAATCTTAATATTTTCACCAAATTTTGAAAAAAGACTTTTTCTATTTAACAACGTTTAAAAAATTATAATATTTGTAAAATATAATTTTTGGATTTTTTATAAAATATTCAAAAAATCCTAACATTTATAAAATGTTAAAATCATAAATTTCTAAATTAGGTTAAAAAAAACCTAACAATTCAACCTAGGTATTCATCCATCGCACGTACATGGGATATTGGAAAATTACATGCATGCATACAAGCAACTTGTTTACACACGTAAATAATAACAATTATGAACCTTATATTTGATTATTTTACTTGGAATTTTGACCTAAAATTATGTAAAGATATTAAAAATAATACAAGGGATTTGCTCTAAAAATTTCATAAAATTTTGAGATGTTTATAATTTTTATTAATTTTTAAGTGTCAAAACTTTAAAAAATCATAAAAATAGAAAGAAAATTGAAATGGGACCAAAATTTGAGGGAACTTCCAAAAAAAAAGTGCTTCACACGATGGTGATGTTTATTTTGAATTTTATTTTTAATCTTAATATTTGCACCAAATTTTGAAAAAGACTTTTTCTATTTAACAGCGTTAAAAATTATAATATTTGTAAAATATAACTTTTTGTATTTTTTATAAAATATTCAAAAAATCCTAACATTTATAAAATTTTAAAATCATAAATTCCTAAATTAGGTTTTAAAAAATCCTAACAATTCAATCTAGGTATCCATCCATCTCACGTACATGAGATATTGAAAAATTGCATGCATGCATGCAAGCAACTTGTTTACACACGTAAATAATAATAATTATGAAACTTATATTTGATTATTTTTACTTGGAATTTTGACCTAAAATTTTGTACAGATATTAAAAATAATACAAGGAATTTACTATAAAATTTTCATAAAATTTTAAGATGTTTATAATTTTTATTAATTTTGAAGTGTCAAAATTTTATAAAATCATAAAAAATAGAAAGAAAATTCAAGTGGGACCAAATTATGATGGAAGTTCCAACAAAAATGTGATTAACTTGATTGTGTTGTTTATTTTGAAAATTGAAAATTTTTTACACAAGTTGAACAGTATAATTATAAATAATTCATTATAAAAACAGTATCAATAAAATCAACCGTTTATTCTCCTTTGTTTTTCAGTGATTTTTCTTAGTTTTTTCTTCTCTCGTTTTAGATTCTGGAGCTATCAGTTGGTTCATAGAAGCTTGAAAAGTACAATTTTAAGCTAAAAAAATGTGGACAGCTCGTATAAAGTTAGCAGTTAGATGTAAAGTTTCGAAATTTTGGTATTTGTTAGAGTCCGAAAATTGCACTAACAGATCATGATCTTTCATATGCACTTCAGTTTAGTAAATGTTTTCCTTTTTTTTCATATTACTAATGCATTTGTTACATAAAAAAATAACCTTCATTGCAAATGCTCGTAAGTGAACCATTCACAAAAAATGCCTTTTAGACGTCGGCACTCACATAATGGCACCGATAGACAATGACAAACTATTCCAAAAACATATCATGCCAAAAAAAGGTAGAACAACATTAGGAGCACTATACCCCATGATACCTAGTTAATAATAACACCAACGTCCCCCCAGAGTTACACCCTTAGTCTGGGCGTACAAAATAGAGATAATATTTTGTAATAATATTACAGAAAACGAAATATGTTGTCATCATGGTCGAAATCTTCTGCTTATGAGCTTGTTAGTTCTGCCTCAGTCCTCCGCATCTTCGAAGGAGTAGCACAGTGAAGAGACCTCAGCGTTTTAACATTCTTGCAAAATAGCTTCTCATTATTGTCATCACTGATGACAATGGTTTTGTTAGTTCGCTTACGACTGGTAGGAGACGCACATGCCCCTGGTGAAATTATTTTATTGCAACGAGAACTTGTGACTGTCTTCATGTCCCCAATTCCAATCTTTTGCCAAAAAAACGTGAAATGTTTTAATCCTATAATAATGTTGTTGTACTAATTTGTTACAATAATTTTTTTTTGTTCTTGGATACATTGTATATACAGACAACTTAGTAGGAGTTTGGGATCAAACCTGACTCTTGAGGACCTCAATCTTAGATTGTAGACTCAAGATCATGGCCTTCTGCATCTCAATCTCCAACTTTTGTGTACGGATTACCTACTTCGTGCTTTTATCTTTCGCATGTGTATATGCATGACATTACAAAAGATGTAGTGAGTTATCAGAATGGAAAAAACCCAAGGAATGTCATAATAAAAACACTTCAATAAAATTTCACAATTGTTGGCCAACACAAAACATTCAACCTGAAATATGCAACCTAGGTTAGGATGTTGTATTTTCGAAGGGAAGTCTGGACTTCGAAATTTTTGTGTTGAAGGAAGAAGGTTCAGCGCTTCTTGGTTGTAAAAGTATATTTTAGTGACAAAACTTCTTATGCTTTTCTCGTATTTATATTAAAAATTTTCGGACTATGCTACAAATAAATAAGATCTACAAATACATCCATCGTACGGCATGGGGTAGGCTATGATGTTGGCCTAACACCGAGAGTTATAGGCATGCACCCAAGCACTACAACTCGATAGAACACAAACAACATATATGTATATCATTTATAAGTCCACGCCATTACTTCAGAGATTGCCATCAGTCTTCAAGGTTCATTTCCATGGATAGAGTAGCCCCTTTGACTTGTACAGATCATTTCAATTGTGGGGCTCAAAATTTCAACAGAAAATGCATCACAATTAATGATCCAAGTAGTCGAAAGTTAATGGTCTTCCCGCCAACTTTCATGCATCTCAATCACCGTCAAAGCCAAATAAATATTAGCACCCTCAATGTCCAATTTCAGAATTAGACAAACAATGTCTTAGAATTTACAATACATAATGAAAATACTTCTAAAATCCACAGACATTCTCAGATGCACATGTTAACCCTCAATTCTCGAGTGAGCGATTGAGAAGGATGGATGGGTTTGGTATCTTCTCATCAAATGCAGAGGTCTATATGTTCAAGGTACCACTGTTACAGATGGGAGGGAGACCATTTCTTAACCACCTACTTACTTCCTTACTTATTGTTGTTTGTTCTTTATGCACAGATTTGAGTATAGTTCCATCTTATATAATTACTCCTTCTGAGGTATGTTTTCGGCCCTGAATGGATAGCATGGACATCCATCCAACCCCAACCAATCCTTATAGTTATTTACGTTTATGTGCTTAGAGAAAATGTTTATATGGTTCACTGGGATATTTTCTAACTTTTTTTTATATTAATGTTGAATTCCAAGATTGTTTTGTCAAAAATAGTTGTATTATGGTGAATGTCTATTGGCTTATACAGATAACTAAAACTTATGTTCAGTTACCATCATATATAACTCCACTTTTTTTTTCTGTAATAATGTAATGGCTTGTAAGAAAAAAGCTCTGTTTTCATTTTTTTTCAGCTATAACATGGAAGAAATGCAAAGTGAAGGATGTTTTTGTTACCACACTGGTGAAAATGAGGAGCTTCCTAACATTACAGAACAAGAAGTTCATATATCACTAGAGGTGGGGATGAATTTTCAGAGTTGGGAATCTATAATGGAAATGTGCAAACAATATGTCAGGTCCAAAGGATTTGCAGTTGCAATTCGTGGCGGAGATAAGGATATAAATGGTGATTTCACTAGTTGGAGGCTTATATGTCATAGAGGCTGTGACCATAAGCCAAGAAGCATAAATATCTTAAGACCCAGAGGCTCAACAAAATTGGAGCACGTTTGTGTTGTTCAGTGGTCGAGGGGCGCTGGATCATTACCAAAATGATACATATGCATAATCATGATCTTGAACCAAGTCACAGTCGATTATGTCTCATCTTCGTATGATTACCACTGATATCTTTAGAAGACTTGAGTTCAATGATAGTTGTGGTATCAGACCATGCATAAATATTCGCTCCATAATTGCAGCATATGGGGGGTCATGAAAACATGTCTTGTCTTGCGAAGGATTGTCAAAACCAGTTGAACAACATTAGAAAAAAAAGGATAGTTAGTGGCGATGATGAATCTCTTTATAAAATGTTCGTGGAATTAAAGGAAAAAGACTGTCGGTTCTTTTACTACATTGACTGTGATGAAGAAGGTTGTTTGAGAAATGTGTTTTGGGCAGACGCTAGAAGTCGTGCTGCATTTGAAGAGTTCAATGATGTCATAACTTTTGACACAACATATTTAGTAAATAAATATGACATGCCATTTGCACCTTTTGTTGGACTTAATCATCACTCACAATCTATATTGCTTGGATGTGACTTATTAGGAGATGAAATAATAGATAGTTTTTGTTGGCTTTTTACAGCATGGATGGATTACATGGGTAAAAAGGTTTTAGAAGGAATAATTACAGATGAGTGTAATAGCATCAGAAATGCTATATGAAGATTCTTTCCAAACACAAGACACAGGCTTTGTTTATGGCATATAATTAAGAAATTTTCTGACAAATTTGGTGCACACAAGGCTTACAAAATCCTCAAAGCATGCTTCATGTTTGTAGTATTCGATTACACTGATGCTAAGGAATTTGAGGACAAGTGGAAGCATATGCTCAATGAATTTAATTTAAATAATCATGGATAGTTGAAGTCATTATACGAAAGACGTGCTCATTGGATCCCAGCATTTGTAAAGGATAGATTCTGGGCAGGAATGTCATCAACACAAAGGAGTGAAGGTATGAATGCTTTTTTTAACGGTTATGTTCATTCCAGGACTAGTTTGACTCAATTTGTTCAATAATATGAAAAAGTTATACAAGAAAAAATTGAGAAGGAAATGCAAGCTGACTATTTGTCGTTGGGAAGCAATGTCCCCATAGTAACCCGATTTGATGTCGAGAGATTGTTCCAATTATGTTATACCAATACAATGTTTAGGCTCATGCAAAATGAGCTTGTATGTGTCATGTATTGTGACATCCTCGGATTACTAGAAGATGGCAACTTAAACACCCATGTAGTTTAAGAAATGGGTAGTGAGGGATGTGTTATAGGAAAATATAATGTAACAATTTCAGAGTCACCAATGATTGCAGAATGTAGTTGTAAGATGTTTAAGTTCAAGGGCATACCGTCAACACATGTTCAAATTACTGACAAGACAAACTCTCAACACAATCCCAAGTTTTCTTGTATTATGTAGGTGGAGGAAAGACATAAAAAGACTCCACTCCAAAATAATGGTTGGCGGTAATGAATCAACCAGTGACGACACTGTTCGTCGAATATGGGAATTTGAGAAAGCATTATATGATGTTATTCATTTTGTAGGCGACACAAAATCTAAATTTTAGTATCTTAAAGATATGTTGCAGAGAGCAAAGGCGACTTTGACATCAATTAAGGGAATGAGATGCGCAAAAATACAAGAGATGACAAATGACACTCAACATGATAATGTTATATTAGATCCATATGTTACCCGTCGAAGAGGTAGGCCTAATTCTCACAGGTTAAGATCACGGGTTGAAGACATAACTAGAAGGCATCGGAGGACTATGATTTGTTCGTTTGTATCCTTACAACACCTTTTGTAATTTATAAATCATTATTCAACTTTTTACATCCATGTTATTATTATCAAGTCACTTGATTTGCAATGCATTATTCTAATACATATTCTTTTCAATTTTTAACAGATGACAAGATTAAGCCAACAAGTTGTAGTTGAAGGTAATTTCACATCAACGATCAAAACAGTTAATCGATACCTCTCATCTGAATACAACACGTGGAGATGAATTTCAGGTTATATGCCATTGTTTCATTTCCACATTATACTTATGGTAAAATAATTTATAAAATCAACCAATAATTTTATTAAACTTTACTTCCTTTACTTTCATTCCACAGGCTGAATCGTCATAAGCCATATAATCATCTATATTTTTATTGATGGGACAAATGTGCAACTTCACACAAACTCATTTGACGTGTAGAAGTTATATGCACAGAATTATTTGCACTTTATTTTAGTGTTATCGTTCAATTGTTGAACTTCATCATGACAACTACTTTATTTTGGTGTTACCGTTCCATTGTTAAAATTCATCATGACAACTACTCTAGTTACATTCACCTTGTGTATTAAAAAGTTTTTTATGCTAAACATGTTAGCAAAAGCGTTATAAATATGCCTGACATCTTGTTTTACATAATTTGAGCCATCATTGCACAAATATAAAAGAGTCATGAGTAACAATTTGCTTATTAACCTAATAGTCCTGGGAAAGAAATGAATTATCATTCTTATTAACTTAGCTTTTCACCCCACACAAGTACGATATTGTTTCAGTAAACATTACCTATACACAAAAAGTTATTGTGCATTGGATATTGATCCCAAGTTATCATAATCATAGAAGCTCTCAAAAGACTTGGTAGTAATGCAATTGGAGATGTCCACTAAGATACATGAAAACAAGGGCCAATATCAGCCCAATAATCTTTTATCGTGTAACTCTCATATGGACATATAACAAAAGTTGCAGTCAAGCAGCACTGCCAGATAGTAGTAATTAAACTATAAGATTAGAAAACTAAAGCTGCCTATACCTTGAATCCAATGAACTTCCTAAGAAATACTTATTCTGCAAAAGTAGAGCCAGCCTCCATTTCCCAACTGGAATTTTATGGCTATCGATTGATGCATCAACTTGGACAGATTACCTTCACCAAGCCATCAGCTTCTTGAGTTACTTCATGACGCATTGGCAAAGAAGGAGAATTCTATGAAGGGCTAACATATTTCTTTTTCTCCTTTGTCTTCTAGAAAATCTTTTGAGTATTGGTACTGCTTGTGGAAGTAGAACTGTCATCATGGATTTTGCTACTTCTTCACCAACTGAATCAAAATCATTATTTCCCGAATTCATGTTTGAATTAGATGTGGCTGTGTCTTCCTCTGGATGCAACTCAGTCACCAGTCTTTCAGAAAGTCCCATATCATCTAATATACGGTCATCAAACAACTAGCAAGAATTTTTGTCATGAGCACCTAAAACAAAGTGATAATGTTATCTGCATGAAACTAGTTTGCAGTCCAAAAGCCCAAAAGTTTCCTGATGATCATGGATTAGGCAAACAAACAAACAAAGAGAATCTACATTCTAACATTTTATAATTTTGAATTAAACGTGTAGACATCTTACAAGTACCATGTCCAAAATCTTCAGTATCGGGCACAAAAAGACTTATATGATGAAAGCTTTGAGAGTTTTCAGATATAAAGGCATTTTCTGCTTTGTCCTTAACAGATAATGGAATGTTTGGCTTTTTCACTTCAATATCCTGTGACCTATGAAGCTGTAAGATCGTAAGAACAGTTCTGGTATCATAGCAAATCATTAGATAAAAGAAAAATGATGTCTTGGAGAGAATATAATGGTGAGTAAATGGGCAAATAAAAAAAGAGTTGACTTCGCCTATTATATGCTCCAGTATCATTTCATTGCAATGAAGAAAATGTCGACAACTTACATCACTATCATTCCAGAAACTTCAAGGCAAATAAAGTCCAAAAACAATACGTAGAGATGCTTACGGATTTTTCATATATAAGCAAGTCATTAGAAGCAACTAGTTTACTTTCTTCATGTTCGTGAACATACATGTCCATCAGATGGTCAGAATTGTTGACGAAATTTTGCAAACCACCTTGGTTTGACAAATTACTAGTTTCTTCTCCACCAATAGATTGTAAGTTTCCAGATTCTGGCCTTTTCTGTGGAAAGTTAGCAAGTCCATTCTCTCCATTGACACTTGAAATAGAGTAACATAAAGGATTCTGTTGCATTACCTCTGCACCATCAATCTTGCACAAAGATCTCTCTGAAATTTCTTCCATGCAATATCCGGAGTTTGCCTAAAAGAACACAAACGACCATCTAGACTAGTGATCTAGAAAATGATTACTTAAAAAGAAAAATCAAGCAAACTTACAAAACAACAACATAAAAATAAAGAAAAGACAGGTGCAAAATGTTTCAAACCTCAAACAAGGAGCCTTCATGATTTTGCATTGTATAAACACCTCCATTATAAGATTGCCGAGCTTCGTATCCTGTGGGATACAGATAGCGATCCTTTCCCTACAAAATCACACACTTAATTTGAACTAATCACATCCAACCACTCAACAATTTACCAGATTCCTCCAGTTCAAACAGAACAGTTAAACAAAGAGAAAACAAACTCGAGACAAACTCCAGTATTTCTTGTCCCAAGACCCGGTGTAGAGAGATCCGAAGGATATGATTCCCAGACCGGCCAATTTCTCGTCCATCGAAAAGGAAAGAAAGCATAAAATTGATTTGATTGATTGCGCAGACTAAACGGCAGGCTCCAGACATACATTGCGTGAGATTTTGTACAGAACGGAAATATGAGCCCCAAATTGTGTGGAGTTTTCAATTTTGCCCTTTAGACAATTCGATCCTTCTACTGGTGTTTTCAATTTTTTATTAATGTTAAAAACTATATTAATGAATATTGTGGGCCTAAGCTACTTGGGGGTACTTAGCCCGGGCTGTAAAGATTTTTCATAAAGTATAAGGTCTTGTAATTTTAACAAATAGACTTAATCCATAAGCAAGGAATGAAAAACAAAATTGTAAAGATACTTACATCTAGATAAACAAGAACATCAACATTGATTATACCACCATCCTACAAGAACAAAAGGTAAAATTTATCATTTAAGAACTTAAAACTAGTGACTTGGTAAAGCATCCTAAGTATACATGAAAAAGAACCTTAAGTGGATGGGAGTCAGGAATTCCATGGCAAATGCACTCGTTCACCGATGTGCAAACACTCTTTGGAAACCCACCATATCCAAGTGGAGAGGGATATGCTCCATTATCAATTATCATTTGGTGAACTTCCTGGTCTATCTCATCTGTTTTCATGCCTGGCTGCCATTGAGAGCAAAAATAAGAACAATTTCTTACTTTAATATAAGCACAAATTATAGTATAAATAAAGAGTTCAGATGCTTGATACAGCAATAATTACTTTGATAGCAAAGCTTTAATAATACAAGGAGCTTAATTTGTTTAAGGCCTATAATCAGCCATTTTGAGAAAATGGACTGAACATCTTTTATCTTGGAGAAGGACAAGGAGGGTAGAGGAGGGGGAATCAGGGGGAAAGTTATCAGAAGAGTTGGAAAAGAATCATGCTGATCTTAATCAATATAACCGACATGTAGTAAAGTAACCACAAGCATTTCAGTGTCCCAAAGAGTCAGCATATTACCTTGACCAAAGTCCCAGCATATTCTAGAACCTGTGCAGCAAGCCTCCCAGAAGCTCTCATGCGCTCTATTCCTTTCTCATCATGAACTTTAGGCCCACTTGCAATTCCAGGTGCTCGAAGAGAATTGACATAGGAAGGTCTTGGAATGTGATCTGGAACAGGCCATGGTCGAGATATTTTTCTAGGTCTTAGACATTTATGCTGGTTGTTTATCACTTCATTAAGGTTTCTGCTAATGTCAATCGTTACTTTGTCAGATTTAACATGCCCATGTGTATCACATTTGTTTCTACAAGCAGGATGCTCACCCTATACATAATGCAAAATGTAACAAAGTTGGATACTATGGAATTGCACTAGTTCCAGCCAGGAACCTTAAACTCAAAACCATAGCAGCAGTTCAACATGATGAGTAGGAATGCATCAAGGTATACAAGCATAAACCTAAAAAGATGGTCTTACATAATCTACTATTATGTCTCATTATGACGATTCATAAAACAACCCCTCATCTGGGTTACAAGATTCATAAATCAAAATTGCTTCCTAATGAAATCCATTATACCATTTGTCTAAAATAAGAAATTACATTAACAAGATAGAAATTTAAAAAGAGAGAGAGAGAGAGAGAAATCGACACAGTGTAACAATTATTTTTTTCTTCAGAAAAAACTTTTCCTTTGTTGTATAACATTAAGCAATCAAACAAAGTATACATGTTCACTTCATTAAAAGGGTATACATAGGTATTACATTAACAAGATTACAGA
>JAOXYD010166928.1:0-10143 GCA_028565735.1 Pinacopodium congolense | reverse complement strand
AAACCATAAAAACCTACAGGTACAACACCCCCCCCCCCCACACACACACACTTAAGCCAAAAGTTCCTCAATTTTGGATTACTAAAAACAAAGAAAGCATATAAAAGAAAGGACTGAAGGAAGAATGAAAATCCCCTGAGTATTGAAGTCCAAATATAGGCATGACTAATATATTTTTAGAGTTGCATCCATGTGTTTGAAAGAGTATGATTTGAAGCTTGTGCTTGAAACTTGAAGAACAAAACTGAAAAATGCAAGCTTTTTGCAAAAGATTATATTATGGTAAGACTAAAAACCAATCAGAACCAAACAGAGAGAGAAACTCAGTCTTATAAATCAAATAACTAAAAGTAACTGAAATCAAAAGGAAAATAAACACAAAACATAAAGAAAAACAAAAAATTAAAATAAACCAACCTGAACAAAGTCGACGGTCCGAATCAATCTACAATTAACATTGGCAGTGGTGGAGGGTTAAACTGCTACCACCTTGCCTGCTGCTACTACTATTATCACTCCTACTGAATCCTCCTATCCTCTTCCCATCGTGCTTATTGCTTCTGCTGAAATTTCACCCATCTGGGGTTTCTAACCTCCACATGTAATTACTCCATTTAAGTTTGCATCTAATCGAACTAGGCAACCATCGATGGATCAGTTGATTTAGAGGGTCCAACTTCCTTATTACTATCTTCCTCCTCACCACTACCTTCCAATTCATCACTAGCATTAGGCTCATGAGTGGTTAGTTGAGGTTTTTTTTAACTGTAGGCACTCATAAGGCTTAATGGCTATTCCTATTCCGATTTAAGTAATAGCATCCAAAGGCTCTATTTTAATCATTGTTCCCAAATCCATATTGCTTAGATTGAGCCCTAGATTAATTTCAAGTCTAGTGATGTAGGATAAGCCACTAAAGGATCCTTTAAGCCTCTTACTTTGATCACTAAAGTATACAGCCAAGATAGCTGTGATGTTAGAGGTATGGCCATGATACATACACCACAACTACAGCAAGTCATGTAATGTAATAGGTCCTGAGCTCTCATGGCAGTCTTCAATGATACTTGTGATTAACCAATGAAGTACTTTGAAAGTTGGAGACCGAATCTTTAAGGTTTTAGTGACACTGGGCTAGAAGTGTCCATTGCCAATCTCCTTCCAAAACTGAGTAACTCGCCTTGAGGTAAGGAAATCTAATCGACAGTGGTTTTTATCTGATAGATCCCTAAGAGGGATTGTTGGCATTACCAAAGCTCCACCAAACTCCCAACATGACATGGAAAACTGCTACCCACCTATCTAAAACTTAATCACATTCTCGGACTCTATTCCCACCAATGCCTTGTCAAATTTAAAGGTTTTTAAGAATTCATGTAAAAGGTTTTGGTATCCTGGGTCCTTGATTTCCACAACTATACTCTATCTTTCTCTTTGCAAGTAACGACAAACATCCATAACTAGACCCAATTACTTCATAACCTCAAAATCTAAATAGCAAGTAAGTTCGATGGGTCTTGCCAATAATGTGTTGTATTTAACAAGGAGTTGAGAATTTCGAAATTGAAGAAGCAGGGAATCAATGTCAGTGCTATGATATGAGGAAGCTCTTTCATATCGAGCCTTATTCACTTTTTCCTTTCTAAAAACCATAACTATAAAAAGAAAATAAGAGCATAAGGAATGAGCAAATGTAATTACACACAATTAGGTGAAAAATATGTCTAAACATGTGACAAGATTCAATCTCACTAGACATCAAAGCAAGATAATAGGAATGATGTGGAGGTCTAAGGTAAAACACAAGGCAATCCATTATAGCATACGAGATATGAGATATGATGGTTCAATGAAGTATAATGGGTAGCACAACAATGTCATTGATAAAATCCAAGTCATTCTTAACAAGATAAACACCAATTTTTTCTAGTTAGCCTTCTATATGTTCAAAACTCTAATAACATTCTCCCAAGGGCAATCACTACATTCGTATGTAATTTAAAACTTTTAATGGTTAGTTTAAATCAATAATACCAACATAACAACAAAATCAAGCCATTAAGAGGATGAAAACACACAAACATGTGAATTGGGCATGTGAAATTCAGCCTTCATATAAATCATATGCAAACTCATCAAATTCAACTAAAAAATGTATGGGTAATGTAAAAATAAAGACTATTCCATGAATAAACACATAGAACCTATTCAATTACACACTAAAATCATGAAATCATGTCATGTGTGCTCTAAGGATGAAGAAACCCTAACTCAAACCTGAAATCCCAAATTCCAAGTGAAAAAAAAAAAGAAGATGATGGAGATATACCTTATAAGAAAAATGGAAATCTCATAAATTAATGCACAAATACAAGTTTAAGAGGGTGTTTTTGATGTTAAAGAAGTGAGATGAGGGATGGTTTAAGGGTTGAAGGAAGAAAAGAATGAAGAAGAGGGGTTGGAGAAGGGTTTGGGTGGCTGAAACTTCAACCCAACGCCCCCACGATTTAACCTATGGGTTGGGCCACAATTTGGCCCAACTTGTGGGATTTTCTATCTAAACCCCACAATTTGGCCTATGAATTGGCCAAATTGTGGGCCAACTATAGGATTTTGTTTTTTTGTTACTTAGACCCTTAATACCCTAGAAAAATAGGACTATGTTAAAAGATACAAATTAAGTGAAAACTTAGTGGAAAATAAATTAATAAATTGTAGTAAAATTATTAAGAAAATTAACTAACAAAGAGTCACATAAAAACAATTGAATTTGACTAAGAAATTAAACTAAATAGTGGGTTGCCTCTCACTAAGTGCTTGTTTAATATTGTAAACTCGACAACCCTTTTATTTATCACTAGTCTTAAGGTCTCTTTTTTCGAATTCTTGCTCTTTTCTTCTTAGAGAGGCTTTTCATCTCTTTTGCATTGTTTTGTTTCCATTCGTCTAGCTCCTACAATTTAAGAGTTAGTGTTGTTGAAATTTCTCCATGGTCAAGGCTTGGCATCAGGAATAAGTCAACTTCTAGATGTTTAATGGTTGATTTCCCCTGAAAATTACTCAAAGTTTTATTATTCAACATACCCAAAGAAGGATATAATGTTTTATTCAAAAGGCACAATAACTTCAAAGTTGGACAAGGTAATAGATTCATCCTCAATCCTAAATGTTAAAATTTTCTCTAGGACATCAATTAGAGCTCTTGAGGTTGCTAAAAAAGGTCTACCTAGGATTAAAGGGGTTTCATCTTCGTTCTTAATATCAAAAATCACAAAATCAATAGGGAATGTAAATTTATCAAATTGAACAAGTACATCCTTAATAATTCCCCTACGATATTTTATCATTTTATTTGCCAATTATATGTGCATCCTAGTAGGTTTTGTAATTTTCAATCTTAACTCATTAAATAACTTATCAGATATAAGGTTAATACCAGCTCCCAAATTAGCTAACGCATCATATAAATACAAATTACTAATAGTACAAGGAATCGAAAAACTCCTTAGGTCCTTAATCTTTGGCGATAGCATATCTACGAATACAACTGCACATTGATTAGTCTTTACCGACTCAGACTTCCCTTTCTTCTTCATATCCTTATGAACACCGTATGTAACCTTTTCATCCTTAAACTAATGCATAAAAGATTCAACCAGAAAAGCGTTAACTTGACTTTCTTCCATAGGATTTATATACGTACCAGGATGCTCCCTTTGTTGAACAATGACAGCCTTATTGTGGTCCTATCTTGATGGTTCATGTTCCACATCATTGGTTACTTTGTATTCTTCCTTCTCGATGTTGCTCTACTCCTTATATACTAACCTTATAGCTTCCTCTCCTATGTATAAGCACACAGCATATACTTGCTCCTCTGAATTCTTTTCATTGTTTCCCAGTTGAACTCTAAGAAGTATCTTTAAGACGCTATTGGCAAGCTGTCCTATTTGATTCTTTAAGCTCTTTATGGAGGCTTCAATATTCTAGAAACTAGCATTTGCACCTATAATTTATTGAACCTCCTCCAAGCTAGGTGACATGCTCGCTTGGTATTGTTGCCAGAAGCCAGGCTACTAATTCTGACCTTGCTAACCTTGGGCTTGCCATAAGAAGTTAGGATGGTTTCGTCATCATAGATTATAGGTATTGCTATAAGAAATATTTTGGCGATTGCCTATATAATTCACCTATTCAAATTGTCCTCGAATTCTAGATGCTTGACACTCGTGGTTTGGGTAGTTGTCTCCATAAATATCACAAGTCATTACCTGGGCAAGGGTGAATGCTACTGCCATATTATCCAATCTCTTCATAAGGTCTTCCATCTTCACCTCCAAAGAAGTCACAACGTCCACGTGGTATGCACCTCCACTAAGGTCACTCTCTACCTTGCGCTTCCCCATTAGGAAGTGTTTATAGCTATGTTCTCTATTAGCTTTTACAATTTTTTTGGGGTCTTAGAGTTTGTAGTGTCTCTAAATGATCTTCATGGCAAAGTTCAAAGGTTTGCATAAGCATACCCAAGTCGAATCTATGATAGGGACACCTCCCTAGCATGTCCTTTCAATGCTCTCAACCTCGTAGAGGTTCTCTTGCTCCCAATGCTAAAAATAAACAATCTTATTACGTAATTTAACAAGTCTTGAGAGGGAAAATACCTAATCGAGAACTTCTCAGCTAACTAGTTCTGTGTTGTGATAAATTAGATTGGAGCCATGATTTGGCACGACTTCATAATGTAAATGGAAATAGGCTCAACCTTATGGCCTCTTCTGATACACCATTCAACTTAAAGGTGTCACATATCTCTAATAAGTTCGCAATATGCATATTTGGGTTTTCATCAAGTAGGCTATAAAATTGCACATAATTTTGTAGCATTTGGATCATCTACAGTTTGATTAAAGCTTGTGCTCTCCACTCTTATCCTCTGTATGCTAGACTTTGTACCTTGTAGAGAAGGTTTTGAAAGATCCCCTATAGTGAGTTGCACTCTCGGCCCTAACTCACTCTCCATGTTATCAAATTGGGGTTCCAAAACTTTTAACTTAGTGCTACCTTTGGACTTCTTCTCTCTCAGCTCTCTTCTGAATGTGCGTTCAACCTCAAGATCTGGTTCTACTATTCCTAAATAATGACTCCTAGTCATACATAAGAGTACCTAACCCACAAATCAAAGATTAAAAAAAAGATTAAGCAAGCTCAAAAGTTCATCAAAAGGGAAAACTAAAGTGCATAAAATTAAAAATTATGAAAAAGAAAACAAATAAAAACTGAAATAAAATAACTAAAGCCATCTTAACGAAGAATAGGAAAACACTAACAATGACACAGTTCCTAGCAATGGCACAAAAAACTTGACGGTGTGGTTATGTTCTACTAAGTTTTAATTAAATTTTAACCAAAAAAAACTCTCACCAAATTACAACTCACAAAGAAAGAAAGTGTATATATTGCTAATGTAATATAGTTTAGTGAATCCAAGGTCGATCCATAAGGATTTCTATTATTAATGAATTCCTATCTAAATTATCTAACTTATCAAAATAATAGATTGATTGATTGACGAAAAAGAAAATAAGTAAACAATTAAAATAAAAACTTAAGACAATTGCAAAGATTTACAATCAAAGATGAAGTTAGGATTTAGGTAATTACGCCCTCTAAGATACATGTATATTCATTGAATTCTTTTATTAACACAAATTTCTTGATTTATTAGACCGTAGACTCCCTAATGTAATCTCTCTCGAGTTATGCAATCCTATTCAATTCAACAAACTAGGAAAAAGTTCTCATTATCTTAATCTAAAGATTGAATACATTACTTAGTTTTATGAAATTTATTATTTCAGTCAGGCTCACACCTAATCTGGATATCTTATATAAGCTTATCTCTAAATCTCCATACAAAATACTTTGTTAACGGAGTGATCAACTGCATATAATTGATCTTTCAATTTAATCATATATAATCAAAGCCTTGAAAACAACATTTAAGTTTGCATAACAATTTCATTCAAAGTTTATAAGCATCGTTGACAAATCTAATTCAAAATCTTGAACTTAAGAGTTAATCCAAAAATAACTATAAACACTACATATTAGAGTTTATAAAAACCCAAATCCTAAAAGGAAATTAATTCCTACACATTGAAATAATCATACAAACAATCATAAGAAAGAAGGAATTAAGAAATCTCATGGTGAATTTTTCTTCAATCTTAAAATTTTTAATGCTTGATGTATGAAATCCAATCTTTGATCTTTAATCCCATTTTTTTATATCCATTCTTCCCCTTGAAATTCAACCAAAACCCTCGGGAAGAGCCTAAGATTTGTCTATTTTGTAATGATGGCCGCCTTCTCCTTGAATGAGGCTTTCAAGACCTAAAGAACCTAAAAATTAGATCAAGGAGTGTGATTCCCGAAGATCACTCCTCCTACATTTTCTAGCTTCTGCTTTCCTTCGGTATTTTCATCATAATTTGCTCTCCATTTGTCCTTTTGCCGTGAAGTTTGATATATAGAGTACTTACATGCTTTTCTTGAATTTAAAAAAGTTTCATAGCAATCTAAGTTCTAAAAGTGCACTTATACCTTCTCAAAGTCACTTATACCAAAACTGGTGCTTGTTTGAACTTCTCTTTTTCTTCACTTGATGCATCCTTTATAGCTTGTCCTATAGCGTTAAAATGTAGTATGAAACTTTCTCACATGATGTTTTTGAATGCTAAATTGACTCCATATCATTTGTAATCTCAAAATTATGCTGAATTAATCTTCAAAATCATATAAAATTTGATAAAACATGAAAGTCACATGAGTACCATCTCATTTAAGGATTTTAACTAGAATTACATGTAAATTACATGAAACTGCATCTAAAACTCTACCTAACAAGCACTAAATCATACTTAAAATATGTATGTTTTGAGGCATATCAGGACTCTATTGAGGATGGATATTGCAGTCTTTAATGTAACTCCCTGAAGCGAGTAAGGTAGGATTATACAACAAACCATACTTCTTATCATATCCTTAAGGTCTACTACACCATTCATGTTTAGACATCCAGGCATGGTATATTGAGATACATTCACACACTCCTTTAGGAATGGTACAAATGGACCTAGACATTATTCACCTAATCTGTCGTACCTACCATAGTATTCACCATCACGATCAAACCTCATAACCTTAATAGTCTTATTAAGTTGATTTTCAACTTCAACTTTAAAAAGACTTAAAAACGTCCAAGGATTACAACTTCTCGTAAATTAAGTATAGGTAGTTATATCAAGAGTAATTATCTATGAATATGATAAAATATTGTTAACTGTTCCATAAAGGTGTGGGGCATGGCCCCTATATATTTGTATATATCAATTCCAAGAAATCTTTAGCCCTCTCGACTCTTATTTTATTTGTCTTGTTCGTTGTTTTGTTGTTTTAACCTTTATATACTTAACACAATTATCATAATCTAATCTAAACCATGTCGTTTCTTATATTCATGGCCTTTAAAACATTTCTTTGATTTTCAATGGTTTGTAACAAGAAAATGATGCAATGCAACTTTAACATAAAAGGTGACATGTAATCAAGAAACATGCAAAGGCAATCATACATTAATGATGTGGGATCCATCCTTCTTTAAATTTGTGTAAACATTTTTATCTTCTAAATAAATTAAAAGATAAACAGGATGCAAATAATGGGAAAGAAAGAAAAAGACAGTCAACAAATGAGAGAGACGAACAAAAACAAAAAGCATGGCAAAAACATTAACTATTTCCTCCTAAAAGGAGTTGAAAACAAGTAAATTGTAGCCATGTTTGAATTCAAAACAATTCGACTTTGGATTCATTAAGAAGCACAATTATAGCAACGACATTGATGAATCTTCATCAAAAATTAACAATTTCACCATTAAGTTATACATTAAATAAGAAAATAGATGATTATTTGAACATCAATCATCACCTAAACATCAAATAATCATAAAAAACTATACATAAATAATTCTAGGACAAAATCTGTGCTCTAATGCTTATTGACAGAAATTTGATAATCAAATTAGAATATTATCTTAGAAAATTGTTTGAAAACAAATAATGGAAGCACTTGAATCTATTAGTGAAATTGTGGAATTATGATATTTCTGATGGATTGTATTATGAGTTTCTTCTCAGTAGAAAGATGGGAATCCAAAGAGTTAAGCGTAATAATGATAATAATACACTAATCAGTAACCACATCTCTATTTATAATTTTTAATATGATAAATTACTAATTTGCCCATCATTAATTAGTAATTTATGCTTTGGGAATTCTATACATTTTATCAGTCCCTGCACTTTATATTAGATGACTGGACCTTTGAATAAAATTTGATAACTTAATTAGGTTCTTGAACTTTATAATAGTGATATGTACATAATTATTTACTTCAATACATGTGCATGTTTGTATGTATTTACTAATATGTATACACATGATATACAATCCACATTCTAACGTTAAAAGCTTCAATTTTAAGCATTTGCTAGATTAATAGCAATGTTTGAGAAACCAAATCGGACCGATCGCTTTGACCCGATTAATTCAGTTTGGTTTCTTTTAAAAACTGTTATATATAAAAACCGGAGGTTTGGGAGTCAGACCGGTCAGTTTGATCGGTTCGACTCGATTTAATTCACTGATTTAAGTGATTTGACCGGTTTGATCGATTTAACCTGTTGGTCTGACCCTTTTCAACCCAATCCAGCCCAACTCACCCCTCTTCACTTTTTTTAAATTTTTTATTCCAACCCACTCTTCCAACCTTTTTTTAATTTTTTATTATTTTTATTATCTATTAAATTTATTATTTTTATTTTTAATTAATTCTTATATGACATTATTTATTTATTTTATAATTTTTGTTATATATTTTTATTTAAAATAATAAACATTAAAATGAAAAATTTTAATATAATATAATATATATTTGATATTATAATTTAATAAAAGATTAACAAAAAATAGATTAATAATTTATAAATCTTATAATTTTATACCGGTTCAATACTAATTTTATAACGGTTTTATACCGGTTGAACCTCTAAACCTTTAACTCTTTCCCTTACCGGTTTGATGTCCAGTCCGATTTTCACAACATTAATATAAATTATTTTAATAAAAATTCTTGCAGTGGTGGTGATGGTGATGGTGATGGTGTTAGCGACTAGCGCTAGAGTGGCGATGGTGGTTAGCGCTAACGATGGCAACTTGCAACAATGGTAATGGTGATTGGCGTTAGGGCGGAGATGCGATCAAATCCGGATGCCAATTAGGATAGAGTTAAGCAAAGACATGCCAGTTTTGGGAGTGGGTCAACTAGAGACATGCTGGTGTGCTAGATTCGCGAACAAAAAGATCTCACTAGAAGGAGACAAAGTCGTGACCTTCGTTAGTTAGGAGAGACGCAACCCATAATCTACAATTTTAGGAGACAACTCTTCCCTATTTCTTTGTGTCGATAGAGCAAAGAAATGAGCTTTTTGTTTGGAAGCAAAACCAAAACCATAAGGCTTGTTTTGCCTCATTTTTTACGCAACATCAAAACTAAAACTAAACATGTTTTTCATTGTTGTTTTTTTTCACTTTTTCACAAAGTAACAAGGTAACAAAATCAAACACATTTTTTGACCATCAGTAAAATGAAAATGCAAAATCAAGACGCGAAATGTTACCAAACATGCCCTTAGTATTTTGTAGGGTTAATAGTCAATTAAGTGATCAACGTTTTCACATTTTTTTCACTTAAGTGATAAAGCTTTTAAAATTTTCAATTGATTGATTAACATTTTAAAAGTTAATGAGTTAAGTGAAAAAGACTAACGCCGTCAGTGACCCGACCCAATCTGATCCGACAATCCGGCTCCAACCCGGCCTGCTACAACCTTTTTATTTTTTTCGATTAATTTTTTAAACATTAATCATTCAAATAAAATTTTTTCAAAGTTTAGTCACTTAACTGAAAATGTGAAAAGATTAGATTAATAATCTATTTTGAAAATTTTAATATAATTTCATCTCATAAATAAATATTTTTACATAATATTTATAAATATGATTACATTATTTAATTATTAG
>JAOXYD010166907.1:0-10144 GCA_028565735.1 Pinacopodium congolense | reverse complement strand
TAGGTTGAATATTGGTTTAGTGATTGCATTTAGTTTTCCAATTGAATTAGGTTGCTAGTTTTGAATTTGCAAAAATTTTTTAATACCCAATTCACCCCCCCTCGTGGGTGCCATAGGACTTACAATTTTGGACTCTATGGTCTAATAAATCTTGGGATTCGAGTTAAGACAAGAATACAATGAGTATACATGCATCCTAGTTAGCGCAATTACCTGAATATCCTAGCTTCATCCTTGATTGTTATTCTTTGCAAGTTTCTTAGGTTATTTTAATTGTTTAGTTATTTTCTTTTTCGAATAATCAATTAATCCACTAATTTGATAAGTTAGATAATTTATATAGGAATACATTGAAAATAGTAGTCCTCGTTGATCGATATTAGATTTACTAAACTATATTACATTAGCAATATATATACTTGTCTTATTCTTGTGTTGTGATTTAGTGAACGTTTTTCTTAGTTAAACTTTATTTCAAAACTTAGGTAAATTAATAGTATACCGCCATTAATAGGTCTCCTTACATGATTCTCTAAAATATAATCATTCTAATAAAGTGTGACATGCAAAAATGGTTCTTATTTCACCTTACATTGGAAAATCATTTTCTATAAATACATCATCTTGTGATTCAAACAATAACCCTATTCACTTATAGACACATACCTTTTTTATTGTTCAAAGTATCTAATAAAGATAATTTTCTTTCTTTTACGGCTTAATTTCCTATATTTATGAGATAGATCATGAACATAGGCAATGCAACCTTAAGGCCTTGAGTTTTTCATGTTAGGTTTTGTACTTGTTCATAACTAACATGGATTATATGCAACTGATTTTATAAGCACTTTGATTAAGTACATATGTAGCCATTAATAAGGAATTGAGAGAGAGTATGATTCACTTAAGGGATCCTACAATATAAGAAAATTTGGATAGAGCATTGAATTGAAGTTAAACAATGAACATAAGCATATCTCAAATTGATTAATCATTTAGGTCCTAGTTTCTTTAATTACATACTTAATCTAGTGAATTTACTTATGATTAGTTAGTTAGTTATTTATTTTCATTTATTCAATGATCAAATCACCAAATTTGGATATATTAGATAATAGGGGGAAGGAGATTATTAGCAATCCATTAACATTCCTTATAGGATGACAATCTAGGCTCATCTAAGCTATATTATAGAGCGATAGGTGTCCTTGCCTATTAGTTCTTGATATTATTTGATTTGAGGTTGGATTTATTTCATTAGAACCTTAGGACCATAAAAGACCTATCAAATTTTTAGCGTCACTGGAGATTGAGGATATTAGGAAATCCCTATCTTTATTAGTCTAATCATTTTTCTTTCCTTTATTTTTATTTATATGTTTACTTATGTAGAATTTCTTTTCTTGACATTATGTTTAAAACTCAGAAATTTAGGTAGTTGACATCATGGAATGGTAAGGTTACCATTGGCAAGACTTCTAGTGGCATCAAAATGAAGGGATATTGAACCACGATTGGAGAGATACTCAGATGAACCATGAACATTAATGGGACTATCTATACAACTTTAGTTGAATAGAACAACCACACTACTCCTAGTTTAATAGGAGCTACTTGGAGTCATCATTACCTATTTATCATTAATAATAATCCAAAGAGGAGGCAAGGCTAGAATTATGTAGGATCTTAAATGAATTCATAGCTAACAATAAGGCTAGCCAAGAAACATTGGAAGCTAATGAGAGTCAAGCTTGGCATTATGTGGGGTTTTAAAAGAATTCATTTATGGTAACAAGACAAGTTAAGAGAACTTAGAAACTTCTTGTTGAGACCTGGAAATCCAAATGAGGCAATTAGTTGAATTAGTTATTGAATATGACCAAGATGAATCATCTAGCATTGCCAAAGAGGAGCTAAGGGAGTTCGAATTTGTAAATTAAATTAGAAGCAAAGAGGAGTTGAAAATTGAGTTCGATGAGAATAATGAGAAGTTTATTAAGGACACGAAAACTAAGGAAGATAAGAAAGAATATGAGGATTATAATTTTTTGGTATTATAGTTTTTAAGCTTTGAATAAGGGTTCCATATCAAGATTTTATGTCATAGATTTGCGTTCAAGATCAAAATGAAGAATGAATTTTGGATGGGAGTCCTAGTAAGAAGGTTAAGATTTTATCACATTAAGTTCTAACTAAAGACCTTAAAGAAGTGCTTGTTAGGAGGAGACCCAACATTCATCCCATCTCTTTCGATTACTTTTAATGTGCTTTTTAGAATTCATTGGATTATGGTTGCATTTTGACGTATCTCATTTGATTTCATTTGCATTTGATTTGATTTGATTTGATTTTATGTTTCTTTGAGTTTCTTATGAATTTTAGTTGCTAAGTTGGTCTATTTTTAAATACGTTTGTTTAAGAATGAGTTAGAAAAGGTTAGGAACATAAATTAAGTGAAAATGACAAATTTGTGAAAAATGAGCAATGTATTCCACAGTATATGTCACATTCATATCCCAGTCATGGAAATTGAACTCGTAACTTTAGAAACTTGTCGACCTTATTCTCTTTATAGTTTTTCACTCTTTTTTCAATTCTCTTTCAGTTTTATCATCCTGTCACAACTACCTAATCCATTCCCACCTCCTAAATTGATTTTTGATTTATCAAATCAAGAGTTTTACATCAATTCAATAAGGTATTTATTCATCCGTTGCATTACACACATAAACATTGGGGTCTTTATTATGACTTAAGGTTTGAACATTGCTACCACTATCTTAGAAGAATTTATGAGATTTTTCATCAATCTTTACATTATATTTGGATTTATGCTGCTTTAACATATGGAATAACCCTTGTTTATCATTCATCATTCACTCAAAACTTGTTTTTGTTGATTCTTCATGTCTTTGTTGTGTGTTATACAAGATTGTGCATTGCTCTTACACTAATTATGAATTTTGAAGCGTTACTTGAGTTTATTCCCAATTTTTGACATTTTGTCTTCATAAAAACTACTTGTTGATGTTAAACACTCTATATAAATTCTTTTGGATCAAAGTTTAATGGTAAATGAGGTTTTGGGGGTTTAATGAATAAAGGTTAATATACAATGTGGTTGAATTGATTAAGGATAGATGTGGTGTTTTTATTTAGGATTGCTATCACCATAAGTGCCTAGAAATGGTTTACATGTCAATTATGATTCATGAGCACTTTATGATCTTTCACATTATGCTTAATTGATGACTTGAGCATACTATTCATACATACTTTCGTGCTTCGAATGTAATTACTTATTGATGGTCACTGTAATGCTTATAAATGATTTTATGGCTTATGGCTTATGGATTATGACTATTGAGCATAAATATGGTTATTTACATGTGGTTTAGAGTTAATTGCAATAAACCCGATAAGAGGGGTAGTAGGATATATGGTGTAATTTCTTACAATTCCATCGCTAGTTGCCACCTCTAGCTAATGATTGATAATGCTTACCTATGGATCACTGTGGCATCTAAGTTTGATTTTCATTCTATTATGGATGTTTAAAAATTTTCATTTTATAGCATTTCTTTTTATGTTCATTTATTTTATTTTTATGTTCATTTATAACTCTTGATCTAACCATTTGGACAAAATTTGTACTTAATAATTACATTTAGGAATGGAAACAGGTTCTAATTTCTTTTCTTTGAATGTTCACATGCAATGGAGTTGTCTCAATCACGCCTACATATGAAATTATACTTTTAAAGGAGTGCTATTCTATTTTTCTTTTACATATAGTATGCTTTATTTTACATTTTAACCCTCAAATTGAGGATAATTTGAGTTAAGCGTCGAAGGGAGTATGGAAGATGAATAAATTTCTTGTTATACTATAGGCATTTGAATTATTAGGAATTTAAGAGTGATTGCTTGGATATTTCATTTAAAATGATATTTATTGTTTGTTGATTGTTAATTGTGGTATTCCAAATGTGGTTGATGTTTTTAATATAGTGAGCAACTCTTGATTGATTTCTAACCCCTAACTTTTCTTCTTTTTTTATTTGGTTTGAATTGCATGTGTTGACTAACGCTTTTGTAAGATATTAGGTTTCTAAGGATAATTTATATGGATTGTTATATGAATTTACAATAGGATATGTAAATAAGTAAAAAAATGTTTGGTTGTTGAAATAACTGAACATAATTTTTTTAAAAGGGTGACCTTGTTGAGTAACCAAGAGTGTTTATGGCAAAGTATTCACCTTTACATAAAAAATCTAATTGGAATTTCAGATATGCTTGAAAGAGTATCTTAATTGAGTAACTAGGGGTCATTCATGACAAAGTGTTTGTCCTCATGTTAAAATATTAGGTGACCTCTAAGTAAATGCTTTAAGTTAAACTTTTGTTTGTTCTTTTAACACTCTTTACTAAATTTGTGTAATGATCTATATGAAATTATTTAGATGTCTGGTATTGTATATAAAGGGTTGCTTATTACAAATTACATTTTCACATCTGAAAATTTTTGTCATGATAGAGTAAGGATATATAAGCTATGTTAAATATATTAATTTGAAAATTTTTTCTACTAAATTAGCTTTCAACTTCTAATTATAATTATTTTAAGTGAAATGTTTAATTCATTATTTAAGGACAAATAATAGTTCAAATGTGGACGTATTTGACAGTAAGCATTTTATAATATTTTAGGCATGTTTTCATAGCCATAATTCTAGGTTTGAAGGTACTTTTCATATGAATTTTGTGCCTATTTGATTGAATTTTGAATATGATATTGCTTATGATGATTTTGATAAAAATGTACATTTTTAGGTCTTGGTGATCGTTTTTGAAGTATAAAAGGAGTTAGATGGCTTATGAAATTAAAAAGGGGGAAAAAGATATCAAGTTAGTGTTTTCCATACCCTACCTTACAGCCATGGTATATGCAATGGAAATTTCTAGGAGAAAGCATGAATGAAGAAATCTATCTAGAGGTTTTCATGGCCAGGGTCATGACCATGACTTGGGCATGACTTTGGCCTACGCACTTCAAAGGAAGTCACATAACCATGACCTAGACCATATGACTATTAATGTAACTCTAATATTTAAACACAAAATTAGGTTTTTGTAGGAACTTTTAATCCTGTAAAGCATAGAGGCACCATCAAAAGACTAGAGGTGATTCCTAATCACTTTTTACAAGATTTTGAAAGTAATTTAAGAGGAGAATTGAATCAAAACATTCAAAACTGAGAGATCAAGGGGAAGTTCTAGTAATATTCATAGAAGTTTCAAGGAAAAAGAACAATCAGAATGAACTTTCTAATCTCTTATTCTTTTATGATTACTAGTGTTTTTTTAAGAAATATGTTTAGGAACTAAATTTTTATAGGATCTAGATGTTATGAACCTTAAGATGATTATCATTTGATATTTCTTTGTTTCAATGTATGGATTTCTAGATTTTTTTCTTAAATTTATCCACAAAGATAATGTCTTAGTTTTAATTTCTATGTGAACGTACGTGTCAATTCCATATTTGATTTCATGTATTTAGATCAAGAGATCATCTTTATGAATTGATCAAGCTGTAGGTAATGAATCTTATATGGAAATCTACAGATAGACTTACATAAGATTTCTGGATTAGGTGTAAATCTCGCCAAACAATAGTTTCCATAAGTCACAATAATGCTTTCAAGAAGGTATTAATTGAGAAAAACTTCTGATTAATCAACTAATAGGATAAGAATTGTATAATTTAAGAGATAATATGATTAAAGTAAGGGATCCTGCAATCTAAAAAAATCTATATAGAAAATTAAATTAAAGTTAAACAATGAACATAAACATGTCTTAGGGGGATTAATCATATAGGTCCTGGCTTCTTTAATTGCATACTTAATCTAGTAAATTTTCTTTGGATTGGTTAGTTAGTTGTTTAGTTTAATTTAATTAATTATCAAATCATAAAATTTGGATACGTTAGATAATAATGAGAAGGAGATTATTAGTAGTCCATTAACAATCCTTATGGGATGATAATCCAGAATCATTTATGCTATACTATAAAGTAATAAGTGCACTTGACTATTAGGTCTTGATATTGTCGATTTTTTGTTGGGTTTATTTTATTAAAACTTTTAAGACCATAAAAGACCCATCAGGGCTTTAAATCCAAGTTTAATTTATACTAGCATATAAACAAGATTTTGTTAAATCTTTAGAACATACAATACTTTATGTAAGATTAATTAATGACCACTACATATTTCTAACTTGCATATTCCTATCTCTTGTATGGCAACCTTAAATTTGTTTCTTATATAAATCCATTGTGTTCCATGTGAGATTTTTTGAAATTTTATAATGGCATTCCTATCTTTAGCTACATGGTTGATTTCTCTTAAGTCTTCAATCTATAAAAATGTTATTCAGTTAAAAAGATAAATCAAAAGGCATTCGCAGAACAAATGTTTGTACTATGGGATTATCGCTTTTTAGGCTATCTATAACTGCAAGTAAAGTGACTCTTACTGGCATAATTATAATACTTAATCCTTTTCATGTTCATCTTTTTGAAAAAAAAGTTTTCCTCTTCCATGTTAATTCAACTTGACATTTTTAAAATCTAGATAATTGTGGTTAGACCTATTATTCTTTTCCATTTAGACCCACTATCATACTTACGCTTCTTGTCCATAGCTTCAGATGAGTTGAAACCAATAACATGCCTTAGAACTCATCTTGAAGATTTAAACATTTTTTCTCTAGTGTAAGGCTTCTAATGGAATCCCTTTATTGTCTTGATGCTCTCATTATTTTTCAAATACATCTTCGTATCACATTTTACACTTCTTACTTACTAAAAAATTCATAACTAGCATGCCATGGTTTAGTTATCATGTTTGATATGTGTCTCAAATGCTTTTGCATTGTATGATTTGTATACTGCTTATAAGTGTCAAATTTGATAATGAGTGACCCTAATTTAGTTATTAAAGTGCTTATAATACATATAACTAAAATGGATCAAATATCCTTAGTATTTTCATATTTTTTGAATTCTTACATTATATAATTATCCATACTACTCAATAACATCATATAAGTTAATAAGTTCTTTTTTCAAATTTCATATCCATCCTGGTTCTTTTTGTGTTGGGTTGTATTATCATCTCAAGAACATTCATGATGATGTTTAATGCTTTAGGAATCCATTGCTCATACAATATCTATTGGATTTTAATGTTCCATATCTCATAATTTTTTGCATTTAATTTCTCAACTTTGTTGAGATTAATGACAATGTTCTTTGAAGCATTAGCCATATTTGAAACACTAAGTTTTTACAATAAAGGAGAAATATTATAGAGGCACATTATTATCATACATATATAAATTGAATAATTAGAATTCAATTGTTTATGAAATTAAAAGATCACATATATTCCCATTCTTCATTTAGATAACAATGAAATGCTAATTACTGTACTAAAATGAATTCCATGTTTAATTGATTTAACAAAAATATAAAAAAAGTTTGAATGTTAAGTTTATTCATTCATAACTAAAGCAGAACACAACTTGTTTAGAACAAGATACTAAAGTCATCATAACATAATTATTTAACATACATATTTTCTATATGTAATAAAACCTACACAAAATAAAATTGACTAGTTTGTGTGATAAGGGCCTTGATGGTTTATATGCAGCCATTCTAATTATTTTAATAGAGAAACCTATAGGATATATAATCCTAATTAATTCCCTTCTTATAACTTCTCCCATAAATGTCATGACCAACCATCCAAAAGTTCTTGTATTTAGTGATATCAAATTCTAGAGATTGTTTAAAAATTCACTTTCTAGTTGTGGCAATGTCGAGAGTAAATTTGTATACTTCTATAAATGCTAGACAACTGTAAAATATTTTTCTTGCATTAAGTTATTGACTGCCATAACCTGTTGTACTAGATCTCCTACAATCATCATTCACATCTAAAATAATTATGCTAACATGATGATGATCAGCCATATTTATGTTGTAATTCATAGAATTTATGGTGTGCTCTTTATTATTAACATTTTCCTAAAAATAAAATTTTCATAAATTAAAGAATTATTCACTAATATCTAGAAATCACAAATAAACAAATTATTTATCTAATCAAAGTGAACTCAAGCTCATAAAGAAATAAATCATTCAAGTTATTGAATAATACTAACTTTCTTATTTAGTTAATCTTTAAAATAGAAATCCAAATATTAGAAACTTATTCATAATTTTTATTCAAATAGGTAAATTAGTTTTTTAATTAGCAAACTTATTTATAATTTTGATTTAACTAAAAAATTAGCTTATTTTAATTAGAAAACTAATTTCTAATTTTAATCTAATTACAAACTTATTTCTAATTTTATTCAATTAAACATATTAGTTTATTTTAATTAAAAAACTTTTTTATTTTTTATTTAAGGATCCCTAAACCCTCTTTTTATTTTATTATTTGAACAAAAACTAAAAGTAGTTGGATATGGGGCTGACACATTCAGTTAGTGCATGCATCTACCCCATGTCAGAAGGCCTTGATGGGCACATGTAGTTTAACCTCTTGAGTTCCACTTCTTTTGTTTCGATTCCTCTACTGTTTGTTTTTTTATGTGTCTCATTGTTTAAAGTTATAAGGAATTTTTGGTTTCTTTTTTTAAATTGTTAAGAAGATCATTAGGTAGACCTTAGCAATTTGATAGAAAGGTTATATATGATGGGTCCAGTAATAGGTATTTACTTGTAAAAGACAAGTAGCAAATGACTCTTATACCTTTGATCTACTAACAAAGTCTATGATGATCAATTAAAATTTAAAAGAGAGGATGAGTTTTTAAGAGTGGGAAAGTAAAAAATTATCAAAATAAAAAGAATAAGTGTCAAACTGCAAAAGATTTGATAGCTTATAAGAAGAGGAAAGAGACAATGGGAAAAGAAAGTTTGTGGAGTTAAGTGGAAAGAATAAAAGATCATAATAAAGAAGAGAAGAATAAATAAAAATATGAGTTTCTTTGAAAAAAAAAGTATGATTAAGAGAGATTTCTTAACAAGCGAACCAATGATTGTATTTTTGTATAAGGAGGCATATTTTAAAATTAAAGAGGTTAACCATTATCCTTTTAGGATTATTGTATTTTTTTAATTGTAGTAGTATGACAATGTTTTCCATAAGATGTTCCTAGTGAATTGTAATTCCTAGCGGACCCACCTATAGATGCAAACTTAACGAGACAAAGGAACTCTAAGACAGGTTAAAGAGTTGATGGACAAAGGGTACATGAGGAAGAGCAAGAGATTTTGTACACTACTAGTTCTTCTTATGTTTAAGAAGGATCAAACATGTGAAATGTGTATTGAACGCTACAATCAATAATATTATAATAAAATATTGAAGTCTCATATCTATTGTAGGTGATATTTTAGATAAGTTTCATGGTTCATGCATATTTGTTAAATTTGATTTGAAAAGTGAATTTCATTAAATAAGAATGAAAGAGGGTGATGAATGGAAAATTTTCTTTCAGACTTATAGGATTTAAAAATGGATAGTTATGCCTTTTTGTCTCACTAATGCATCAAATACTCTCATGAAAGTAATGAATTAATTATTATATATATTTATAAATAGGTTCCTTGTTGTGTATTATGATGATATCTTATTGTACAGTAAGAGCTTATGGCATATTGACCATTTACATTATGTTTGATGTATTAAGGAAAGAGAAAATGTATGTTGGTAGTAAAAATTGTAAGTTTTCCATAGAAAAAGTTGTACTTCATGGCTACGTTACTAGTGTAAAAGATATAGAAGTGGATGGGGAGAAAAGACATATTATATAAGAGCAGTTGATGGTTAAGTCTATAAGTGGGAGAAGAATTCCTAGTTTAGCTAGCTTTTATGAACATTTTATTAAAGCTTCAGTACAATTTCAGCACCATTCATAAAAATAGTTAAGAAATATCTAAGCACTACAATGTGATAGTAAATAAGAACATGTAACTAAGGGGTCGTTTGGTATTGCTGTAGGTTGTGGTTTTTAGTTGTTGTTTTGATATATTTGTATTGATTTTTGTGTTTTG
>JAOXYD010166896.1:0-10144 GCA_028565735.1 Pinacopodium congolense | reverse complement strand
TAAATTTGCACATGGACTAAGATATTCTTGAATGAATCCCTTTTTGAGAAATTTTTCTGCTTATCTCTTCAACACTTTATTCTCTATAGGATTTTAGCAATAAGCTAGAAGATTGGGTAGAGTAGATCAAAATACTAAGTCTATAGCATGTTGAATATCCCTTAAAAGAGGTCATTCACCTGGTAAATCATCTAGTGTAAAGTCTAAAAATTCAGCCAATAATTCCTCCACTTCTTTTAGTAATGCTTGGAGTGTTTCAAGGGCTATTTATGCTACTTCCCTCACTATTATTACAATTACAATGCCTTTTTCCCTACTAAAAGCTTTAAATTCATTCTCCTTAAAGATATTAAAAGGATTTTTTTTCTTGGTATTTTTTATTGTCTTCTTACTTCCTCTTTACTTTTCTATCGTATCCACCTTCATAGGCTTCAAAATTATCTTCTTTCCATGAAACATAAACTGATATATGTTAAATTTTCCAAAATACTGCACATCATGGTCAAAAAGCCACAGTCAACTAAGTAAAATGTGAAATACTTTCATAAGAATGATATCACATCAAATAGAATCTTCATAAACTCTAAATTTTAAAAACACAAAACAACTTTGATCAATAAGTATAGTGCTATCATTCATCCAAGTAACTTTGTAAGGCTACGGATGCTTCTCTTAAAGTAAATTTAATCATTTAACCATGCTCTTTAAAACTACATTCATACTGATTTCTCCGTCAATGATAAGCTTACATATTTTGTCTCCACATCTAACTTAGGTAAAGAAGATAGCAGTACGAAGCCACTCCTCTGATTCTTTAGCCTTTGGGATTATAAGTATGCATCTCACTATGATAAGATTTGATGAACCAGTTTGTTCATCACTAGAGCCTCCTTTTAGCTCCTATCCATCTTCATGTTCACACACATATTCTTCTTCATCTTCTTCTATCATCATGTGTAAACCTTTATTAGGGCATTCATATGCATAGTAGCCCCTCCCGTTACATTGGAAACACTTCTTTTTATTACTTCTTCCTTTTGTCCAGTTTTCTCTATAAGCATGCTTTTAAATTTAGGTCCTTAGATTGTTTTATAGTTGTTTAAAAGTGCAGGTTTTGATGAATTAAAGATTGCCCAAAAATTCTATACAGTTGTAGTTCTCTTCATGCCATATTCCTTGACTTAACTTCTAAATTTTTACTTACCTATGTATTGTTCTACTTTCAAAGTCGAGTCATATGCGAGGCTATAAATCCTTTACAGCATTAGCTCCTTACGAATTTCTGCCCTTAAGCCATTTTTGTAATGAAATATGAATTGTCATTCAGATTCCATTCCCTCACATCAAATAGAAAGCTCATAAAAAAGTCCTATGTATTCTATTACATATGTATTTTCTTGTCTAAGTGTTGTGATTTTATCTTGAATATTGTCTTGATAATGGAATGGTAAATATTTTTTTGATAACTTCAACTTTATCTCTTCCCAATCAATAATTGGTGATTGTCCTTTCGAAGTCTATCTTCTATCGATCTCTACCAAATTTTTGCATGTCCAACTAACTTCATCTTTGTAAATCAAAATTTTCAATCTTCTGACATATTATACTAGTCAAAGAAATCCTCTATAGTTATTGTCTAGTCCAAAAATAGGTGGGAATCCATCTTTCCAGCAAAATTAGGTGCTTCAACACGAACTTTCTTAGTAATATCATTAAGTGCATTATGTGTTTAAGCTTGATCACAGCCTCTAAAGTCCCTTATATCATCTCCAAATAATGCTAATGGGTTTCTTTAGCATGTATCTCTCAATAAGTTTTAATTTCTCAACCTTATTGGTTGTTGATTTATTTCAACTGCTTCATCTTGTATTTCACTTTTCCCTCCTTCAATATCAATTATATTTTGATTTCTAATATTGTTAGACTAGTTCTTGGAGAACCTTATACTCGAGGGTTATTAATCTCCAATTGTTCCATGATTTTCAGAAGTATTTTATCTCACTCTTGATCGTTGAATATTTTTCTATACACCCTTCCACTATGTGTTGCCATTGTGAACCAAGCTTTAATACCAAATTAATGTAGGACGAGCAAAAATAATAATAAATTAGGGTTAAACTCTCAAGGACTAGGAAAATAGGGTTGTTATGTGTTATTAAGCTGTTGGAAAATCAAAAAATGTGGTTGAATGACTTGTTTTCTTTTATTTCTTTTATAAACTTTAAACTCTTTTACATCAGTAAGTCTATCTCTAAGTCTCAATCCAAGATGCATCATTTACAAATTAATCTAATCATATATTTGATTATTCAATCTAAACATATGTAATCATACCATTAGAATTGAAGTTTACATTTGCATAATAATCCAAAACCAATGTCATTAGTTCTTAAATATCATAAAAATAACAATAACAATCATATAAATAGAAGGGATGAAGAAGCTCATAATAAATATTCTTAACTCTTTTAACTCCTTAATGATTCTTATTGTGAAATTACTCAAAACTCTTGTAAGACAGCTTTAAAATGACTTCTGGATCTTTATGCTAACTCTCTACATTCCAAAATGCAAGAGTCCTCAAGAAAAGACTTTAAAATGAAATAAAAATGCAAGGGCCCTAATACTGCTCATGCCCTAGCTCATGGTTGTGAGCCAAGGCGTGTAACCTATTAGACTCTACAATTCCATAAATCATGGCTATGGCCATGAATCCTACTGGTTTGGGTTTCCTTGGTATTTTTATGATACATTTTTTTCCATTCGTCCTATGACCCCAAATGTGAAACCTCCTAACTTGATACCTCTACTCCTCCAATTGACTTTATATCTTTTCTAACTCCAAAAATGCATCTAATTACTCACCAAAGTTCTATAAAAATATGAACATACATTTAAAACAATATAAGTAATATCTTATTCAATAATTAACTAAATATACGCACAAATCATATGAAATTGCCCCTCAAACCTAATATAATTATCAAGAAAATGTGCCTAAAAGATGTATACTTTAGGTAATATTAAATACGAATTTAAAATCGCATCAAAAAGTGAATTTATTTATAGAAAGCCTAGTAGAGAGCCTTAAAATTATGGTGGAAATGCAACAACTAGAAAATTTGGAAATCACCATGTCCATCGCAAGGAATATAGAAAGAAAACAGTAATTGTCGCAACTTGGTAACACTAAAATTTTAGTTGGTGAATAACTCAAAAATGTAAAATCAGCAATGCTATCTCTACAAGCAATCATAATAATAAGATGATGAATGGACGAGGGAAGCCAACCACTTCTATGGCCAATAGCTTGAGTAGGAAACTAACATCATTTTTCAAGCGACTTTCTTGAGTAGAAATAGCATAAATAAGAGTCAAAGAACTATACTTTAATTGCGACGAATCTTATTTGACAAAACATAAGTGTAAGAGACTTTTCTAGATAGAGCTACCAAATTCAGACAACGAGTAAGATGACAAAGTTGTAGGTGATTAAGAAAACTCTTTACATGCCATTACTGGAAAACAAAACACACAAGCCATTCAGCTAAGGTGATAATGAAGGGGATGTCGATGCTAGTGTTAATCTATTTTTAAAGTACTCACAATTTTATAAGTGTTACTACTGTTTGCAACTCAATCTTAAGATCATCAAGTAGTCTGGGCTACAAGTGGCAGTGGCCAATAGAGAAAAGATTCCTAGTTTAGAAGTATGTGAGATTGTTACCCTCCAATTCAATCATGGCTTTTTCTTTGTTGATTTATATGTTATTTCGTTGGAGGTCTTTTATGTGATTTTAAGGGTTAAAAGGTTACGTACCTTAAAACCTATTGTGTGGAATTTCACTGCTTTAACCATGAGCTTTGATTTAAAAGGTCGCAAGGTGAAGGGGCAAGGGTAGAACAAAGAAAACGTGGCACGAGTACATCATATTGAAGGACAACACAACCTTTCGATGGAATTGGAAAAGGTGTTGACAGAATTTACAGACTTATTGACAAGTTTGCATCCTTTCAATAGAGTGAATCAACTACTCAAGTCTCTTGAGTCATTAACGAAAACATTGGTGAAATCTTTGGTCTTGCAATTACCAAATTTCAATTAAGAGTGCAACCCCAATCCCATCTTTAGAAGCATCACACTTAATTAGGAAGATTGCAGACAAACATTTTAAACTTCCTACTTATGAACGAGAGTTAATAAAATTGGTCAAGGCGATTTAAAAACGGATGCAAATGCCATTTGGACTATCCAAAAGGGGCTAGTTTTGATCAAATAAAAGGTATACTTAACACCTAATTCCCCTCTCATATCTATGATTATAGCTAAAGTTCATAACTCCACACATGAGATTTATCATAGAACTTTACATAGGATGAAGGCCAATTTCTACTGGCATGGTATGAAGGTAGCCATGATAGAACTTGTGCAAAACTGTAGGGCATGTTAGTAAAATAAATGAGAGAACCTTCATCCAATTAGGTTGATGTAGCCTTTGGAGATTCCTACTCAAATTTAGGCTAACATCTCAATAGACTTCATTGATGTTCGTTATGATTGATCATTTTTTCTAAGATAGCACATTTTATACCTATAGTACATCCCCATACTGTTAATTTCGTGGCCTGTGTGTTCTTTGAAAGCTCTTTCTCTTGCATAGTCTTTTGAAATCTATTGCGATGATAGGGACAAGATGTTATATTAGTACCTTTTAGAGGGAACTCCCCAGGCCTTGTAAAACAAACTTTGCCTACTCGTCAGCCTATCATGTCCGATCAAATTACCAAGAGGAAGGTGGTAAATAAGACGATTGATATGTAATTAACGTTGTTCTGTTAGGGGGGGATCCAAGCTTCAGAGATCAACAAAATGGCTTCCATAGGCTAAATATTGTTATAATACATCATTTCGTTCAACACGTCAAACAACTCCATTTCAAGTAGTTTATGGTCGTAACCCTCCCCACCTTTTATCATATGATAAGGAAGTTACAAAGCTAGGTACCGTTGACCAAGCCTTGTTGGAGAGAGATGTAATCTTAAAGGACATTAGGGAGAAGTTGCTATAAGCTCAAGATAAGATGAAACAACAATATGATCAACACTACTAAGAAATGTCATTTAAGGTAGGGGCTTAGGTTTGGATGAAATTTTAGCCCTATAATAGCTTACAGAAAGAAGGCACGGCTCTCAAAAGTTGGCTCCTAAAGTTTTTAGACCATTTTAGATTCTTCAGAAGGTCAAGAAGATGACTTATCATTTGCGTTTACCTAATGACAATAGAATCTATTATTTCTTTCATGTCTCTCAACTTGAGTATAAGGGTAATCCTCCTTCTACTACACCTTCTCTTCCTCCTCTGTTAGCAAGTAAAATTAGGCCAATTTCAAAATCGATACTATGTGATTTTTTAAATAAAGGCATTAGAAATTACCAGTCCATTGGAAGGGACAATCACCCATAAATGCCTCTTTGGAGACTTTAGTGGATGTTCTAATGGCTTGTCTTGAGTTCAAGCATGCAAACAAGTTCTTTGTTCAAGAGGTGAGAAATTATGTGGTACATTTGTAAGAAAAAAATATTTTTTTTCTTACTATATATATATATATACAAGAAGATAGGCTAAAATAAGGGAATGATTGAAAGCCAACAATATTATTTAAGTAAATGATTATTTCAAAAGTTTGTTTTAACAGGAAACTAAAAAGAATTCTATCATATTTAGGATCATAAAATATCTAGGATTCCTAATATCTCTACTGCTATAATGCCTATTTAAAAAATATATTCTATAAAATAATGAAAGCCAAAAAATATTATAAAAAAACCTATGGAAGATCTGTCAAAGACAGCTCTTTCTCTATTTTTATGTAGTATATGCAAGCCAAAAAAAGGAGAAAACAATAATAAAGGAATAGGAGAGGACTTTCCTATAAATCGACTTATGACTAGATCCTACGCTAAGTCCCATATTACCTTTCTCCTCCATCCTTCCATTTTTCAAGCCTAAAATGGTTTTAAGGAAGTAAAGAGGCAAAAGGTACAATTTACTCCCTAACGGTTGAGAAATGATTTAATTTGACATTCAACATTTTTTAAAGTACTACTTTACCTATTAACATTTGTAAAATGGTGTAATTTGCCCCTCCTAACGTTACAAAATGATGCATATTACCTCCTAATATTTACAAAATAGTACATTTTACCCCCTTAACACGAATTCCGTTAAGATTTTGTTTAATAAATGTTAATTTTATCAATATTCTATAAATGGACTATTAATTAATCACTAAAAAAGTAATTAATAAAACTTTAATGAAATTAGTATTAAAGGGGCAATTACACTATTTTATAAATGTTAAGGGGCAAAATACACTTTTTTACAAACTTTAAGGAGTAAAGTGATACTTCAAAAATGTTATGAAACAATTTAAACTTTTTTAGAAACAATGAAGGGCAAATTGCACTTTTTTCCAAGCAAAGACATTCTAAGTCAAAGCCCATCACGTTAATCCTCAATTATTCTTTTACCTGGTTGAGCAAATAACTATTATTTAGAATCAAAAGACCCATTAAGAATAAGTTAACAAAATGGCATTAATATCAAGATAGGTTTTCTCTTTTCTACACAAGAGCTATTTCACTTAATTACCAACAAATTTTCTTAATGTCACAATGTGCTATCGGAGATGGATACTGATAATTGTGCTTTAGTATGCATTTTTCTAAATATTTGACATGAGTTTCTTGCATCATAAGTTGTTATTGTTGTGTTTTAAGACTTGTTTTGTGTGTTTTTATTTAGTATAATCTTTGTTATTGTTTGTTTATGTTTGGTATTAATTTGGAGTAAGTTTTGATTATTTAAGTGTTTTTATTTTTGTTTTGTATTTTATTATTAATTATTAATGTTGGGTCAGAATTAAATATTATTGATGTATTTATTTATTGTGTAGGGTACATTAAATTTAAAATTTTAAGTTGGAAGAAAAAAAGAAAAAAAGAAAAAAAATAAGAAGCTTGATGGAAGAATGATCTAAGAAGCCCACCAGACCAAAGCAAGAGAGGGAGCAAGCTGCTGGACCGCTTGCTGAAGCTGGAGCCCGCGAGCTACATGGACCTGGATCCTGGAAGCTGAACCAACCCACGTGGACTGCTAGAGAGCCCGCGTTTGGAGAGCTCACCTGCCAGGAGCCCGAGCGGCTGGACTAAACCGGCGCTGGTGAGCCTCTGTGCCTGGAGCTCACCCCCCTGTTGTGCTTGCTAAAGCCCGCTACACCTGGGCTCGTGCTGCAATTGGACTTCGGCTTGGACCTCTAGACCTGCCCCTCCCATCTGCTGCATGGACCAGGCTCCTTTAGTCCAAGAAACGCAGCTCTAAGAGAAAGAAGCAAAATTCGGACGGACCTAAAGAAAATTAAGGACAAGGCGCAGACACAAAGAGAGAACAGCACAAAAAATAAAAAGGGAGATGTGGATTAAAAAAAAAAATTTTTTAAAGGAGATGCAAAATTTGGAGCAGCAAACAAGAACACAGACAAGAGCACAACGCACAGACATAAGAGAAGAAAGAAGGAGAGCACCTCCAAGCTTCATTTCCACACAAACTCCAAAATTTCAAGAGGTCATCAAATTTTTTTTTTTCAAATTTATTTTACTATTTTAGTTCATTTTTACTTTATTATGTTTTACATTTTTAAGAATATAAACTTGGTTGAATTTATTTCTATTATGTGGTTAAAATATTTTTAGTATTTGTTGTTAGAATTATTTGTAAACTTTTAATTATTAATTTAATTTTATAAATATTTTTGTTGTTTATTAAACTTAAACCCTTCAACAAATGGAGAAAGTGGGTTGGACAATTTGTTTTAGATGTACAACAAGAGTTGACATTTAATAGACCTATAAACAACAAGGTATTGATTTATTAGGAAGAGATTTCAATAAATTGATATTCTGCCTATAAGATAGCTTCATATCTAGTTAAATATTTAGGAAAAGCTTTGTATATCGAGAGATCTTAAAGTTAATCGTAGATTATTTAATTAGTGACATTTAATTGCACTTTGAGAAAGGGTAGATAAAATATTATGAAATTTTAGGTCAAATATAAATTAGATCAATTCAACCAAAAGGAAATAAATAGGGATAACAAATCCTATTCTTGAATCTTGATTTTTTCCGAATTTTTGTTTGCAGTGTTATCGATTGGTTATATTACTCACTTTTGCTTCCTATTTGTCTGCATTTTACTTATTTATTTTTATTTAATTTATTTAAATTAATTTCTTGAATAAAGTATAAGTCAAATTAATAGAGTGTCTAGATACAATCCTCGTGAGATCGATATCCTTTCTTTACTACAAGTACGACTCATATACTTACAGTTTTTAGTGTAAAACTCGTAGTTTTAATTTTACAATTAATCAATCAACAACTTATGTTTTCACTTAATTACCAACAAATTTTCTTAATGTCACAATGTGTTGTCAAACTGTCCAATCTTGCTGGACAAGAAACCACCTCCATCTTGTACATACCAATTCTAGCTAGTTAAACTACTGAAAAGAAAAACAGCTTCTCATCAAGAAGCAGAACTACTAGCTATTTCCAATCTTAGAAATTTGAGAACAAACCAACAAGTGCTCATATCAACAGACCAACAAATGCTCAACTCATATCAACAAAATCAAATAATTTATAACTGAAATCAGCATAACCCTTGACTTGTAGAATCCAAAGCCAAAATTTATCATCAGAGTTATCTGTTCACTGGAAGTAGTTGTACCGGAAGTCACAGCTGGATCACCTTCTTTTCAGGAAGGCTTAATAGTTGCTGTCAATTAATTCAACACTACTTCAGATCATCGACTTTGATCAAGAATAGTCAAACATTTGGCATATATGTGAGATGAATGAAATCATGACTAATAAAACAGAGAAACCTGGTTCGTCAATTCCAAATCACACAGTTAACATTGGGTACCAATGTCTCGAAATGTTAAGAAGCAACACTTGAATTTTACTTGGTATTTCTCATCATTTCAAGCCCAGCCATCATATCAAGCTGTCCAGTCCTCATCAGTTCCTCTGGTAACCTGAAAGAAGCAAAAGGATAATTCATGAAACCAACCTATACGCTACACAGACAGCACTTCAATAAAGACTCTTGAACTGTTCATCCTCAATGGAATAATTGTTTAGGCATATTAAGAAATGCATGCAGGTTCTGCACACGGACGGCACTTGAATAAATATTCTTGGACTGATCATCCTTAATGGAAGAATTGTTTAGGCATATTAAGAAATGCATGCAGTTTCAGAAGGGCTAAATATCTTAATTCTGTTTCACTCGGGAAGCTCAAATTAATCATTGGTATTACAGTGTTCATAATACTTCACCTATGCCAGCATAACTTTGGACCTTAATTACAGTACTATTTATGGAGAAAAAAGCGTGAAGAGAATAGATTCTTCAAGCAATCACATCTACCCAGCCCCATTTCTCAGCACTTTTGTTTCTTCTGCCTTGCGTTCTTCCTCCTCTTCTTCCTTGTCCTTAGAAGCATCTGGATTAGGTTCACTAGAATCATCTCCTGAAGAAACCTCTAACAACGTGTTTAAACAAAAGCTGTAAACAAATTCAACCACTTCTAAATGAATATATAAGTACAATGAAAAGTATAATTTAAACATTAGTGGCTAGAATGCATTAGAAACTGCTATCGGAGTAATGAAGCGAAAATGGTGATGTAAAAATAAGTTATATGAAACACATTAAAACTTGCTAGAAAATAGGGGAAAAGACATACCAACGAGCCTCTAGTGCTACACTTGGTGATAGCTTAAGCAATTTCATTTTTCTGAGAATAATAGCAGAAGAAGTCTGAGACAGTATGATAAAACTGTGTGAAAGCCTTTTACAAGGCTGTCTTGTTCACATGTGGATACCTAAGTCAACGTCCCAATCAGTTAACTTCAGCAGTACCCACTACAACGTTTTTTCCGATTATGCAGGCAATATAAATCTTGAAAATTTTAGGCCTATGCGAATATCCACATGACAGGCATGGCAACAAAAGAGTCCTTTTTCTAAGTGCTTCTAGGTTGAGACTGATCATTTAATATTTCGAAATGGCAT
>JAOXYD010166885.1:0-10144 GCA_028565735.1 Pinacopodium congolense | reverse complement strand
TACCTCATTATGTGTCATAAAGCACATGTTGGCCACTTCTTCTTTTTCAGAATAGTTAGATTTGAGCCAAGAGGCTTTCAATGCTTTCTTTTGCTTGAGGTCTTTTCCTTCTTCTTCTTGTAGGTGGGGGAATTGCATCTTAAATGCCATTTTTCACCACATTCAAAACATGTTGTGGTAGATAACTTATATTTTGAATAAGGCATACCTTTTTGGCACGTTAAGGCATTTCGCATGAACTGCTTTAACTTTCTTGTGATGAATGCGAGCTCATCGTTTTTGCTTCCAACCGACGATTCTTCATTGTCCCTTTCTTCCTTTTTGGTCACTTTGAACGCCACAATTTTCTTCCTTGACACCTCTTGTTCCTCTTGGATATTTTTCATCCTCATTTCGTATATTAGAAGTGAACTAATGAGCTCATTGAGAGGAAGTGTGTTGAGATCCTTAGCCTCTTGTATCGTTGTCACGTTTGTTTCCCATGTCTTTGGTAGGGACATTAAAATTTTCCTACATAGCTTAACATTAGAATAGGTCTTACCTAGACCTTTTAGCACACTTATAATATTATTAAAAAAAGCATACATTGAAGAAATAGTGTCATCATGCATTATACGAAAGAGTTCATAATCATAAGTAAGTATACCTATTTTGGTCTTCTTGAATTGATTGGTACCTTCATGAGTAATTTCAAAAGTATTCCATATATCATATGTAGTTTCACACATTGCAATCCTATTGTATTCTTCCATACTTAAAGCACAATACAAAATATGCATATCTTACTGTTCAAAGATATCAACTTCCTTTCATCTAGGTTCCACTCATTCTCTTTCTTTAGGACTATCTCATTTCCTATGAGTTTGGTAGGTATAGAAAATGGTTGAGTTACCATTGTCCATAAATCAATATTTTCCCCTATCAAGTAACATCTCATCCTATTCTTCCAATACATATAATTGTTACCATCAAAGAAAGGTGATCTATGTGGATTATGCCCATATAAGCTATATAAAGAACCTACAGAATTCATGAAATGTGTCATTTTGATCTTTTCTCACTAATTCGATGGAATTAAAAATCTATATAAGACCTACACGCTGATACCAAATTTTGGTCCTAAATGACACCTAAGAGGGGGTAAATTAGGTTTCAAGAATATTTTAAGTAAAAACATAAGAATAAAATCAACAATAATTTGCCAAAGCTAAATAAACAATTATGAAGCAAATAAGATAAACAGTACGTATAATTAGTGAAAGTAAGATAAGAAACACAAATTTAAAATTGATTACTGTTGTTCGTTGGTTGAATTGATTAAAAATGGGAGTTCTTTTAAACCAATTTTATTTTGAAAACTAAAATGATATTAAACGAAAACTAACAGGACAAAAAGTAAGTGCACGTATCGAAAAAGTAATAAAGTGAAGTAATTTTAAGACTCCGAATGTCGAACCCATAGGGAAAATTTGTGTTCATTATTAAATACCAGATTAATTAGATTACAATTATTTAGGAAATTCCAAATTAATTGATTAAAAAGACAAAAATACTAAACTATCCTAATTTTACTTTAAACCTTGCAATTTTGAATTATAAAATAATTTATAAATTATTGAAAATTATTAACTAGTGGAATTCAAATCATGATTAAGTTATTAATGAATTAAATGAGCTTAAAACAATTCAAAGGGTTGGATTAGAGTTCCTTCATGAATTTAATACAAAGCTATGATTAAGATTTATGCCTTTTCTCTATTAAACTTAGTTTAAAGTTTGGTTATACTTTAAATCTAGCCAATGGGCTTTAATTTCAAGAAGGTTAATTTTTGCATTTATGGTCTTAGATCTCTAACTCTCACAAATAATCAAATTTTGGTTATGCAAAGATTGATTTGTGTTGTTTATTGATTTCTCCAACAACCTAGGTAGATTTCTCAGATCCTAGATCATCCTTCACTCTAAGCTTAATTGAACAAGCCAAAATTAGAACTTTGAGATCTTTAATAAAAAAAATCAGACCTTATTACATGCATTTAAAATATCCTAAAACATTAAAATACAAATCCGAAGCTAGAAATATAATTAAGTACACATAATCACCAAAGTATAGACAAACATGCATTTTAAGTCAAATACTTTGATAGATCTAAAAATATAAGTTGAAATAAGTAGTTTAGAAATTAAAAAACATGTTTAGAAAGCTTCTGGACAAGTCTTGAACTTCTCAACTTAATCTGGACATCAACATAGCTTTGAAATCCACAAGATCTTGCAAGAAAATAAAAAAACATTCAAGAATATACACATAAGAACATGAACTTTGATTAATCCGAAAAACATGAGAAAATAAGTAATAATCTAAGTTAGGAAACCCCTTATGATGGTTTAGAAACTCAGATAAATGTCTTAATTTCAATTTCCAACAAACAACAACTTAAAATACATAATATAATTCTAATTACAAGTGTTTGAAGCCTAAAACATCGAAGAAAATCTAAGAAATAAGTAAGAGCTTCTCTATCTAAAGTTAGATCTGCATCTCCTACTATTTTTATGCATTTTCTGTGTTTTTTTTCTTATTATATGCAAACACTCTGGCCTCCTACAAGTGCTAGGTTACAAAGGGGATAAGCTGGAGATATGCCACAGTCGCAATTGTGGAGAATTGGAGTTGGAATTATTAACTGCACCTTCAGTGGCACCCTAAGGAGGAGGTGTTAATGCTCAAATTTTGTCTTTTAAATGAAACCCTATTCATCCATTAACATGAACCTACAAGGGTGCCATTAATGAACATAATTAAGGTGAATTATTCTCATTTTTTCTCCAATCTTCATCTTCAAACTTCATCCTGCAAATTAAATATAATAACATATAAATTTAACAATTAAGCACTGAATTATGGGTCATAATTAAACAAATTAACCATTAAAACTCTGTCAATTTTACCCCTTTTAATAATTCCCCCACACTTAAGCATTTTCTTGTCCTCAAACAAATTAATCATCATCAAGTTCATAATAGGATATAAAGATAGGAAAAATCAATTCAAAATTGATACTGCAATTATTGAAAATGCTTTTTTGATCCTTCAAAAATATTGACACATGGAAAAGTTATAAGATTAATAAATCATATTAAATTGAAAATGCATTTAAATCATTTCATTCTTTTTCAAGTTTAAATATAAATCAAGAAATCAATTCCACATGTAAAAGGCAACTGACTAAGTTTAATGTATCATCTTTTTGACATTTCCACCTACTTTAAAAAAAATTAATTAATTAATTAATTAATCACCTAATTAATTAAATTCGTAAGTAGAATAATTGAGAGGTTACTTCAGTTTTTTTACGAGAAGGTGAACATTTTATCGTAAACAACTCCCGGTTACTCAACTGTATCATAATAATTCAACTGACTATATTGTCCCACTCATAATTTTAAATCTCATATACATATATATTTATTATGTTTCTTTTCTTTCTTTTTCTCTTTTTTTTATATACACATACATAAGATTCGAAATCAGAGGAGTAGTTCTGCTTACTTATTTAACTAAATAAGTAATATTATTATATATACTTTTTCTTTTTAGGGTTAATTTCGGTTCTTTTTCTTTAAATGAGGTCAATGCCTTGAAAGACATCACAAAATTACTCAGAAAGTTGCATTTTATATATGGAATATCATTCTAATCATTATGTATCTACCTTCCAAATTATGAAATGAATTAAACGCATTTAGTCATTAATAGTCAAAATTATTCAAATAACATTTCAAATTGCCAAAATAATTGAATTCAAATAAAAGCATAAGCAATAAAAAGGATCAAAATTGAAAAACAATTTCCACAATTTATAAACTATGACGAAATCGATGATAAATCAAAGTACTATCAAACAAACAAAACTTAAGTGATAAATAGATAATTCCCTCACCCACACTTAAAGTAAACATTGTCCTCATTGTTTAAAATATAAAATGAAAAGCAGAATGTAGGAGAGAAGGGAAAGAAATACACCCGTTTGATTTATACTTGAAGATTTGATGGTGTAATAGAAGGAATGCACAAGAACTGAAATCATAAGAAAAACACATAAAAATAGCCAAAAGAAACTCCATGCATATAAATATGGAATTCAAATACATTAAGGAGCAACGTATGACAAAAACAGTCATCAGATCTAACTAAAAAACAATAGAAACCTATACTACAAAAGGGAAGCCTACATTATGAAACTGAAACAACTAAATGAATAACCAAAATAACTAAAGAGAAGGTCATCGGCATCCCTGGAACGCTGATAATCCTCTAAGCTCCTAACTCGAGCAGTTAACTCATTGACTTGATACTGAAGACCATCAAACCGAATAGTTATCTATGAGAATAGGGAAGTTCTAAACTCTGAGAGCTCTGAAGTGAGACGATCCTCGATGTGAATTAGGTACTGCATCATAGAAACTTGAGGATCATCTGAAACAACTGCGGTGGTGGAACTGAAGTGGCAGCAAACGAGTGTGGGAGAATGCTAGGAGTGACCTCATATGAAGCCTCACCTATATACTCATGAATCTCGGGCTGTGCAGCATGATCGGGTGGATCCTCACCCTCAAGAAGTCAGCGCCAATAGCTTCCTTGATATATGAATTGCCATAGTTTAAGCACACTTGCAATAATGACGTTATGATGAGTATAATCGTCAGGCTATAAAGAGTTTAAGGTAACTCCCTCATCCCGAAATATACTCGTAAGAAAGCAAGGAAAACAGAAGTTCTTACTGGGCTTTTTAAGCTTTACCACATCCCTCATAGATAAGATAATAACCCAGCTAATGGAAATCTTGAGATGGCACCTAATCCATGCAACATCTTATATAGTAGGTACACATCTACATATCTCATCTCATTTAGTCCACTAGCTCTAGGAGCAACATTATGACTAATCACCATAACAATAATCCTCTCTCGAGCCTCTAAGGCAGCAGTGAGATAGCCTTTAGCATTTCTAGTTAGGCATAGGGTATCTCTAACTGTAGCAATTGAAAAAGATGGGTCCGAAGAGATCGTGTCCCCATGAAAAGTATCCCTAGCCTTAACAAAAATATCCCCTAATCTAGTACTCCTAATAAGGCAGCTATAGATGCATGAGTAAGATGGATAGGTATACCTTATACTATTGAATGTATCTCAATCGTATCAACCTCGTCCTTATCTTCTATGTTTACAAAAAACTCACGAACCAAATCTGGGTAGTATGGACCAGTAAATGTAATCACAGACTCTCATCCTAAGGTCCATAAGGCACCAAATATGTCAAAATGATCTTCCACATCCGAATGGAATAAGACGGTCAACGATGAGGTCGTTCCTCCTATGGGTTTCGAACCAATCGAATTTCTCTTGACTTGTAAATTAGATCGGATCTTAAGCCAATCTCTTCTGCCTAGGTTCCATTTGACTTGAAACTGTTCAATAAACAAGCATAAATAAGTCAGAAAATGGTAAGAAAAATTAGAAAATTATTTGACGATGGTCGTCGGAATATTTCCCTTGACCAGAATATTCTTAATTTTTCGACGATGATAAAATTGAATGAAATTGGCACAAAACAAAAGCTAATGAAAATTTTAACACAATGATACCAAAATCTAAACAAATTGATGCCTATATTGAGAGAAAATTGAAAAAGAATACCTTGAATGAAGAAAAAGATCTGAATTTTTCATAGTCGATTCTAGAAAATTTTTTGATTTTCTTTTAAAAAAAATTGATGGCGGATTCTTGTAGAGGGAAGAAAATGCAACAAATGGACATTAAAAACGTCCAATTTGATTAAGAAATGAGCAAGATATGATGATTTGAAATTTAAGAGGCGAAGAGGGTTTTCAAATGGGTTTAAGGAGAAAGAAGATGATAAATAATGAAACTGCATCGTTTTATCGCTTGATTCAACCTTTAACGGTACCCTGTTCACCTATAACGGTGCCGTTATAGGATGAACAACTCACTGTTGATGTTCCAAAATAGGCTGCATCAACGGTAGCTTGGTCATCTTATAACGGTGGGCTACAAACCACTGTTATAAGCTTGTTTACACCTTCTAAAGCCCAATTTTAATCCAATTTCACTTCAAAATCATTCCAAATTCAAGTCCTAATAACATGAATTGGATTATTCATCAAATTTCTTTAAAATTCAACCTAAAAACACTCTTAAACCCAAATCAAACTCATCAAATTAAGGATAAAGTAAGGAAAACACATCAAACTCAATTCAAACACACTAAAAAGGCTTCAGCACATTTATTTGAATTCAAACACACTAAACTTAAACCAATAAATCTGAAATTAAGGTTGTTTTGCCTCCCAATAAGCACTTCTTTAAGGTCTTTTAGTTGGACCTTAAGGTTAGAGAATTTTACAACTCTTCCTTGGTCCAAAATCCATCAAATTCAATTCATTCTTCTTGCAAAACAAATGGGCCAAATTTTGAATGGTTTTTAAGGAATTTGAAAGAATTGTATCATTTACCCATTGATCTTTAATGAAACACCAATCATGACTTTGAAAATACATGGTAAAAAGTCTTGAATTACCATAGTTAGCCCTGAATTGAAAGCATGAACACCAATGAAATCAACAAACTCTAATGCTTTCTAACCTTCAACCTCAAATTCTTTGATAATTTCATCATGATTAAGAACCTTCAAAACATTGTCTTCAAATTTAAGTTCATTCTCAACACCAATGAAATCAATATAATCATTTTCCATTTGATCATCCATTAGGAAGACACAAACACTTCCTTCAACTTTAGCAACTTCACTTTCACTTTCACTTGCAATAATTTCCTTACAATCATTCAATTTATCCATATGATTTTAAAAGTTGGAAAATCATCATCATCATCCATAGCACAAACTTTTAGCTCAGATTTCTCACATTTAAAAGATGGAATTGGATCAATAGGTGTAATCGTTTTCATCAAAAGTTCTCTCAAATTGGGATAAGATCTTTCCAAATCTTAAAATATGGATTGATTTTTTGTTAGATGCTTATCTAATTGAGATACATTGAACAAAGGTACTTAAATTTTTGAAACAATTGAAAAGTGCGCCTGGATGAAGCATCTAATCTTTGTGGATATAGAATCCTAGGTTTGTAGGGTTGGACATTTGATTCAACAAATAACTTAGCTGAACAATTTCCATTTCCAACTTCTTCCATTACTTTGCTTTCATTCACTTCCTCTTTTCTATGATCATTTGATACAGTGATGGCAATAACATGCTCTTTAGAAGTAGGTTCAGACATAGAAGGTAAGGGTTGAGGTAATTGCTCATTTAATAATTGAACAATCTGACCTACTTGAGTCTCCAAATTCTTAATTGAATCTTCATGAGAATGAATTCTAAACTCATTACTTTGGATATACCTCATCACTGTATCTTCAAATTTTAACTTTTCTTGGCCAATTGAATCAGAAGGAAGTTCAACTTGAGGGTTGACATAAGACTTTTAGTAGTAAAAAATGGGGTAGCTTTCCTTAGAAAATTGATAAGAGTCCACTCCTTGCCTAGAATAATGGTCTTGACTAGGATCAAAGGTAAAAGAGGGTCCTATTTGACAATCTGTAGAAGTGTGAAAGGAACTACCATCAAAATCACAAATCATAGGACATTGAAACTCATTATTACCAAATTAAACTTGTAAATCTTCCAATTTCTTGTTATGGTCTACCAATTGAGCTTGGAAAACTGGTATTTTATTAATGGCATGAGCTTTAAATGGTTTCCTAAAAGAAGGCTCAAAATCGTATTGAAAGCTATTAGATGCCATGTCCTCAATCAACGCATATGCTTCACTTAAGGTTTTACTCATCAAAGTTCCTCTAGAAGCAACATCTATGAGACTACGAGTGGTTGGTACGAATTCTAAGTAGAAGTTATGCACTAGCTCACAAATACTGAAGTTATGCATCGAACATTCAGTAAGTAGCTCTTAAAATCATTCCTAAGACTCGTGCAAACTCTCACCCTCATATTGCTCAAAAGATAAAATCAAAAATTTCAATTTAGCTATCTTAACTAGGGAAAAGAATTTAGCTAAAAAACGATTGGCAAGATCATCCCATGTTTGGATAGAATTAGGTGAAAAAGTGTTCAACCATGTGTGAGCTCTATCTTTCAGAGAAAGAGGAAATAACTTGAGTTTATGCGCATCATTTGAAATTTTAGAATTTTGATAGAGACCACATATGTCCAAAAATTTTATTAAATGATCATTTGGATTTTTCGATGATGAACCACTAAATTGAGAAGACTTAATCATGGAAATGAGAATATGTGGAAGTTCGAAATCATCTGAGTCTATCCTAGGTCTAACAATGCTAGACTCAGGACCACTCCTAGTTTGCATAACTAATTCCAACATGGTTAGTTCTTTATGAGGTTGAAAAACCAAGTTCTCATGATATTCCATTTCTACATTAAATTGATTCTTACTAAACATGCAATTAAGATCAACACAAACTAAGAATCAAACTCAAAGAAATAAAAATCAAACAAAAACACAAAAGAAAATAAAAACAAGTAAAAAAACTTAAAGAATTCTATACAAAATGTACATTCTAGAGCAATTGACACTAATGTCTCTAATATTAACTAAAACACACCGATTATTTCCTGAAAATGGTGTCAAAAACTTGTTATTTGTTGGTTGAATAGATTAAAATAGGTGTTCTTTAAACTGATTTTACTTTGAAAACTAAAATAATATTAAACGAAAACCAACGTGACGAAAGACAAGTGTACATATCGAACAAGTAATAAAGTAGAGTATATTTTAAGACTCCGAGTGTCGAACCCATAGGGAAACATGTGGTATTCTTAAGTTAATTACTAGATTAATTAAATTACAATTATCTAGGAAAATCTAAATTAATTGATTAAAAAGATGAAAAGATAAAATTAATGAACTATCCTAGTTTTGCTTCAAACCTTATAATTTTGAATTATAAAATGATTTATAATTACTAAAAATTACAAATTTGTGGAATCTAGCTCTAAATAAGTTATTAATGAATTAATTAAGTTTAAAAACAAATTCGAAGATAGATTATGGTTCCTTCAAAAATTTAAGACAAAAATATGGTTAAGGCTTATAACTTTTCTCTATTAAATTTAGTTTAAAGCTTGGTTATGCTTTAAATTTAGCCAATGAGATTTAATTTCAAGAAGGTTGATTTTTAGATTTGTGATCTCAGGCCTCTAATTCTCACAAATAATCAAAGTTTAGTTATACAAAAATTGATTTATATTGTTTATTCATTTTTCCAACAACTTAGGTAGATTTCTCGAATCCTAAATCATCTTTCACTCTAATCTTAGTTGATCAGGCTAAAATCAAAACTTTAAGATCTTTAATAAATAAAATCAGATCTTATTACATGCATTTAAACTCTCTTAAAACATTAAAACATAAATTTGAAGCTAGAAAATATAATTAATCACACATAATCACCAAAGTATAGAAAACATGTATCTTAAGTTACATACTTTGATAGATCTACAAATATAAGATGAAATAAGCAGTTTAGAAGTTACAAAACATGTTTAGAAAGTTTCTGGACAAGTATTGAATTCTTAACTTGATCTAGACATCTACACAACTTCTAAATCCACAAGATCTTGCAAGAAAATCAAAGAACATTCAAGAATATACACATAAGAACATGAACTTTGATTAATCCGAAAAATAAGAGAAAATAAGTAATAATCTAAATTAGGAAGCCCCTTATGATGGTTTAGAAACTCAGATACACTTCTTAACTTCAATATACAAAAACAGCAACTCAAAATACACGATATAACTCAAATTACAAGTGTTTGAAACCTAAAATATCTAAGAAAATCTAAGAGAGAAGCAAAAGATTCTCTATCTAAAGTTAGATATGCATCACCTACTGTTGTTACGTGTTTTCTGTGTTTTTTTCTTATTATATGTCGATACTCTGGCCTCCTACAAGTCTAGCTGACAGAGGGGATAAGCTGGAGACATGCCACAACTGCAATTGTGGAGAATTGGAGTTGGAATTGTTGACTGCACCTTCAACGGCACCCTACCTCCAATCAACGACA
>JAOXYD010166874.1:0-10144 GCA_028565735.1 Pinacopodium congolense | reverse complement strand
AAGAACACGTTGGTTAAAAGTAAAAATCATTTCAAATGCCCGTAAATTTTAAAGTCACCTAACCAACGCAACACTAATGATGAGTGAGCTATAACCCACTGTCAATTCTACTATTTGGTTATCGTCCTAAGTTAGCTTTTGGGTTAGGATATCCTGTAGAAACTTAGCCCACTTGGGAATATTCTATAATGCAACCATAAATGACAAATTCTACACCTTCTCAAAGAACTCAAAAACTTTTATAGCTATTGAATTCCATTAGAGCCTTTGTGGGTAAGGGATCTTTGGCTTATACGATGGTGGTGGGATGTAGGGATTCTCCTCTTCCTCTTCTTCTTCCTTCTTTTCCACTTTATCTAGGCTCTTTGGCTTTGAGCATTCAACCTTCTCCATTGGATCCTTTTCTTCCTTTCCTATGATAATTTTGATGGTCACTAGTTGCTCCCTTGGATTGGACTCATTTGTGTTTGGTAGGAAACTTGCACTTCTATAAGGCAAAGCATTAGCAAGTTGACCTACCTGTACCTCTAAGTTATGGATTAATGAAGCATGGTTCTTCACAATTTGGTTAAACTTTGCCTCCACCCTCTTTTGATTCTCCTCTTGTCTTGCAAACAACCTCTTCTGATTTTCTTTTTAACTTGCTAGTTTGGAGCCCAAGACATTCATTAGCATGTTCATCTTGTTCTCTAAAGATCCAAGGTGATTTTATTGAAATCCAAGAGGTCCTTGAGGTCTTGCTTGGCCACCTACATTGTTAATACTCTAAGAAAATTTTGAGTGATTTTTCCACTCCAAATTATAAGTGTTGGAGTATGGATTGTTACCTCTTGGTTGCACCTCCATGTAGTTTACCTACTTAAATCCACATGACTTCATAAAAAAAAACAATCAATTGTGCCACGATTTTCCTTTCCACATAATTCATATCTAAGTTACACATTTTTAACAGAAGAGGAAGATGTACCTTGAAAGTTGTTTAATTGCTTAGTGAGGATTGAAATTTATGCTTGAAGAGCCATCACTATGTCAATCAGAATCATGCCATAATGCTCCTTCAATCGTTGCTTGCTTCTCTCATTTACCCATATGCAACTGTTTCTTGCCAACTCTTCTGAAAGGTCATGAGCTGCATCTATGGTTTTCCTCATTAAGGACCCTCCTGCAAATACATTTATGGTTCCTCTTATGTTTTGAGTCACTCCATTGTAAAAGGTTTATGGGAGGAACTCCCTTAGAAGATTGTGATGTAGGCAACTCCTTTGTAATTCTTTAAATCGCTCCTAAGCTTCATGTAATGACTCCCCATCACCTTGCTAGAAATTTGTGATCTCCTTGATGATTCTTATAGTTTTTGTGAGTGGTAAATATTTAGCTAGGAAGACTTGAGCTAGCTGCTCCTATATAGTGACATATTTAAGTTGAGGAGTAAAACCACACCTTTTCTCTATCCTTCAATGCGAAGGAGAACAATCTCATTCTCATGGCATCATCAGACATCTCATTAAACTGAAAAGCATCACAAATTTCCAAGAAATTAGCAAGATGGGCATTGGGATCTTTCTTAGTCAACCCATAAAACTGCACACTGGATTGAAGTATGTTGAGGAGTCTTGGCTTGATTTCAAAGTTATTGGCTTAAACCCTAGGCCTTGTAACTCCTTGAGAAATGAAACCTGGCCTTATGAAATCCATCAATGTTCTTGCAGCTCCTCCTTACTCTCCTTCTTTTACTATATTTCTTTGTAGATTTTCTTGGCACTTAGCTCTTCTTAGTCTGCTCTCTTGTTGATTAATGTCAAAAAACTCTTCGTCAATCACTTTATCAGATCTTCTCGTGTACCTTGTGTTCATGCACCAACAAATACATAAGCACAAGTATAAAAAACTCTTAAATCAAAGTTACCCAAACTAAACAAGACGCTAAACAAAAAAATATCTAACAATGATGCCAAATACTTGCTGATGAATTGCAAAACTATCTCACTATTTTTAGGTTAAAAACCATAAGCACACGAAGTGTAACTTGTAGTAAAGAACATATTTCGATCCCATAAGGATTGTAACTTAGGCACCACTTAATTTAGGTTATTCTTTGTTCAAGACCCAATTTAAATTAATTAAAAAATGAGAAATAAACTAAATCAAACAATTAGAAATGAACTAATTATAGAAAAAACGTGCAGAAACTTTAGATTTCAAGATTTAAAATTAGAGATCACTTTTTCCCTAACTTGTCTCCCTCCTTCCTTATTGATTGAATTATGCCTCACCTAAGATGTCCTAATATTTCAATTACCCTATTTCAAGGTGTAATCAAATGTTCCTAGCAAAATTAAGTGGAATTCATTAAGAAATTTCTCAATTTACAAAACCAATCCACCAATTTAACTAGTTATGAACCTATCTTATAAGTGATCAACTAATTAGCCAAGATCTCTCCCTAATCAATCAATTAACTTGATGAAATGCAAGTCCATAGGTTTCTAAATCCCTTTGCACATTCCTACATAAATTACCTAACTCAATTTCTCAATCTACTACAAGGTATAAGCTCAACATTCATCAAATGCATTCATTAATTCAAAACAACAAAGTAGAAGTTCAAAAAGTAGTTCAAAAGCAATCCCTACAATATATTCAGCCACTTATAATGTTAATAACACTCACAACTACCATAAAATCCATAATAAAGATAATAGAAGAGAAAAAGAAATAAAAACTAGATAAAGCAAGCTTCTTCCCTTCTTTCCCCAAATCTGAACTTTCTAAGTTTTGATGTGCTTCTTACCAAACATGGAGTGATGATATTGATTCTCCACCTCTCTCTAGCTTCAAAACCTATTTTTAGCTCAAGGAAGAATGTTTCTATCCTCTGGGTGGCGACTCCTAGGGTTGTGTGCACTTTTATATGTCCAAACAACTCCCTAAAATAAGTGAACCCCATTTCATTCTTCTACTCACAGTTCCCAAGATCATGGGGATTGCGATAATTCCCACGATCATGGGAATATTTCTCTAGACTTGACAACTTTTTCAACTTTCTGCACCCTTCATTCTTCTGGCCATAACTCCTTCTCTGAAACTCCAATTGACTTGAAATTTGATATGTAAGCTCCTCAAATGTTCGCTATCACTTTAAAAAATATCATCATATTTGGAGCTATATAAATCAATCTAATGCATCTTCCAAGTCACCTAAACCACATATAATGTTGAATTTCTGCGACCTACATATCTCAATCCATTCCTTAAATAAGCTCTAAATTGACCCTTAAACACTAAGCAATACTAAGAAACAATTAAACACCTAAACGATAATGAAAATGTGAAAAATATCAAATAAACTAAGGTTGAAACACACAAACAACAATTAAAACACATAAGAACAACCTAGAAATTAATCTTAAAAACACACTTATCAGCAATCAAGCTTAAGTTGTTCCCTTTTTCTCCAAGGGACAGAGGTAAAGCTTAGTTGAACACTTTTCAACCTGGTTCCATTATAACATGGAATGATTTAATGAACCTATTCTTATCCAAATTCTTTCCACCAAAAAAAAAATAGCAAAGTTGAAGAACCAAATTTATTCTTTGTTCCAATATGAAAATGAGAGTTGGTATGAATCTTGGTAATAGTTTAGGGCAATAATCGCAAAGTGTCCAAATCATGGGTTTAGTACTTGTGTTCAAGTTGATATCTTTTATACTGAACTTATTCCCTCTACTAGGAGTATGATTGATGCAACAACTAAAGGTAATCTAATGAGAAAAACTTTAGATGATGCTTTTAGGTTAATAGAAGAAATGATGACTAATAGCTTCCAATATAATTCTAAGAATAATCTGAGAAAGCCACTAAGAGTTAATGCTATAAATGAAAAAATTGCATTAACAGCTCAATTGGAAGTTTTGAGTAAGCAAATGGAGAATCTAGAGAAGAAATTTAATGGTAGTTCTTTTGGAAATGTTGGAGCCTATGAAAATTATGGCAATTCATATCATTCATCCATGGATTGTCAAGGTGGAAATGCCTTTGCTCAAAACCCTAAACAAGGTCAATATGTTCAATTTAATAGACAAAAGGGAGATCCATTCTTTAATACTTACAATCCTGGATGGATAAATCATTTTAATTTTTCATGTCTTGATAATGCAAACATTCAAAATCCTTCAGCCAATTTTCCAAGGAACACTCCTCCTGATTTTAGACCAAATCACTCCATTCAAGAGAATTCTAGTGTGTATGAGATTATGTTTAGATATATTCAAGAAACTAGATAAGAAATACAAGGTCAAATAAAGGATTTAACCAACCAAGTGAATCAGTTAGCTACTATTGTTAAAAAGCGTACCCCAGGTCATTACCTAGCAATACTAAACCAAATCTTAGAAATATGCAAAGGTTATTACCCTTAAAAGTGAAAAGGAAGTAGGAATTGAGCAGTTAGGAAAGAAGGATAGTGAAAAAGAAGAGGTGGAAGTATAAAAAGAGAATGACAATGAACAAGGTAAGGAAGTATTAAATAAGGAACAAGAGTGACCCCGTAGGCTGTTTATAAGTCCAATTATAGAACTATACAAGACTAGAATCCCTTACCCTCAATGGTTAAAGAATCGTCATCTTGATAAGCAAATTGAAAAATTATTGGAAATGTTCAAGAAATTACACATAAGTATCCCTTTTGCAGAAGCCATTTCCCAAATGCCAAACTATGTAAAATTTCTTAAGGACATTTCATCAACAAAGAGAAAATTAGAGGATTACGAGATTATAAAGTTAGACATAGAAGAAGCCTACAAGGTGCCTATTATTCTTAGATGACCATTTATGGCTACGGCCAGGGTACTTATTGATGTTCATGGTGTTAAGTTGATTATGATACTTCAGGACGAAGACATTGAATTTAATGTGTTTCAAGTAATGTAACACCCAGCAAATCATGATTATTGAAATTTTATAAGAGTTAAACATTTTGAGGATGACCCTTTTATTGAATTATATGTTGATCCTTTACAAAAGATGTTGACTCATTCGCAGTCATTAGATTTGCATGAAGAAGAAGTTAGTTAAGTTTTAACTTTATTAGATGCAAGAAATGTGTCTTCTGGCGCATCCTTTTAAGAAGTTTCAAAATTTTGGAAAAACCAATCAAGCCTTTACTGAAGTCATCTATAGACGAGCCACCTGAAGTAGAACTTAAGGCTTTAGAAAATTTAGATAAAGTGCTTAATTGTTGTGAAGAGACAAATTTGGTGTTGAATTGGGAGAAGAGTCATTTTGTGGCTTAAGAGTGTATTTTTTTGGGCCCTAAGATCTTGAGCAAGGGTATAGAGGTAGACCTAGCAAAGATAGATGTGATTGCTCAACTCCTACCTCCAACTTCAGCTAAAGCAGTTAGGAATTTCTTAGGTTATGTTGGCTTCTATCATAGATTAATTTAGGACTTCTCAAAGATAACTAAGCCTCTAACTGATCTTTTGACAAAGGATGCAGTGTTTAAGTTTCATGATAAGTGTTTAAATGCTTTTCAACTATTAAAGACTAAACTTACTAGTGTACCCATCCTAGCTTCACCTAATTGGGCATTACCTTTTGAAGTGATTTGTGATGCAAGTGATTTAACCATTGGTGTAGTTTTAAGGTAATCAAAGAACAAAATTTTTCATCAAATCTATTATGCGAGTAGAACTCTTAATGAAGCTCAAAATAATTATACAACAACTAAAAAAGAGATGTTAGCTATCATCTTTGCATTTGATAAGTTTCATTCTTGCTTAATTTTATCAAAGGTGATAGTGTCTACTACTCATGAAGCCTTGAATTATTTAATGACAAAACCTGATCGCAAGCCAAAATTGATCAAATGGTTTCTTTTATTAAAAGAGTTTGATGTTGAGATTAAGGACAACAAGGGTGCTAAAACTTTATTTTCAATCATCTTTCAAGGATAAATGAAAAAGAAATGAAAAAAAACGCAAAAATCATAAAATTCAAGAAATGTTTCTAGAGCAACATTTGTTTGCAACACAGGATAATGAGCCACTGTATGTTGATTTTCTTAATTATTTGGTTGGTAACATTATTCCTTATCATTTATCATTTCAATAAAGAAAGAAGTTCCTATCCAAAGCTAGAATATTTCTACGGTTGATAAGTGTGTTTTTAGGTTATGTTTCTAGGTAGTTCTTAGGTGTTTTAAGTGTTTCTTTTTGTGTTTTATCTTTGGTTTATTTGATCTTTTGCATCTTTGCATGATTTTTGAAGTTTTTATGTGTTTCTTTATTTTTTCTAGCATTTAAAGGTGGATTTTGAGCTTATTTTATGGATAGTTTGATGCACATTTTTGGTTGATCTTGCAGGCATCAGAATTTTAGATTGGTGTATTTTTCAGGTGACTTTGATAGCTTACTGGGAGACTTTTAGAGCTCAAATGACCATGAAAATTAGAGAGATGAAGATCAAGCTGTTAGGAGTCTCTAGTTCAAATTTCAAGTCAATCAGAGGTCCGAAGAAAAAATTATGGCCAAAAGAGTGAACGGTGTTCAGAGCTACAGAGATCAGGTCACGATCGTGACAACACTGTTCATAAGCCCTCTATCACGATCATGACCCAGTCATGATCATGACAGTGTTTCTAATCCTGAATGGGTTAAACGTGGGATTTTAAGTATCTTGACCCTCTTTTTGACATATATAAGGGCTCAAAACCTTAGAAGCCTCCAGCATTTATTAGACAACATCTAAAAGAGGCAAAGTTGAGGTTTTTTGGTGGCTCCCAAAAGAAGAAAATACAATCTTCCTTGGAACTCATCAAGACAACACCCAAGTTTTATAGCTTTCTTGGAGTGAAGAGAAGACATTCAAGGCTCTATGTAGATTAATTTTTCTTCTTCTCTTTATTACTTTTTAGCATGGAAAATATGAGCATGGTTGGATTATTTGGGATTATGAGTAGCTAATTATGTTATAGGAGTTGTTCTTGAACTATTTTGTCTCTTGCTTTATGATTCAATGAATGGTTGTTTGTGATATGTATTGAGCTTAAACCTTGCAATACACCAAGAGGGTGAGTAGGATAGCCTTGCAATAGTCCGAGAGGGTGAGTTAGGTGATTGTGTTGGATATACAATGAGAGTTGGTTCCCAATAGACCTATACATATTCAGGTTTTTACAAGTACTTGAAGAGAGATCTTGGCTATTTGTTAAAGATTATGTATGAAATTGTTTAACATCTAGTTAAATAGTTATGAAAAGTTAGTAAGGCTAGAGATAGCATATTTAATCCTAATCTATTTAGCTAGGGACAGTTAATTGCACCTTGAGAGAGGGTAATTAAGCACTTGAAAGTCTTGGTTTGAACAAAATTGGATCATTAAGTGAAGAGGGAAGCAAAATAGGGATAGAAAGACTCCTAATCTTAAACCTTGGTTATTGAAATTCCTGCTCTTTGTTTCAATTGGCTGTTATCACTAGTTTAATTTAATTTTCCAGATTTTGTAATTCCTGAAATTATTTTTTAATAAAGAAAAACCTAAATTAAGTGATGACTAAACTAAATCCTTGTGGGATCGATATCCATTCTTTACTACAAGTATGATCTGTATACTTGTGGTTTTGAGCATAAAACTAGTAGTTTTGGTTTTACAACTGATCACTCAACAAGTTTTTGGCACTGTTGTCAGGGATGGTTTTATTTAGCATCTTGTTTAGTTTAGGTTACTTTGATTTAATAGTTTTGATTATTTTACTTGTGTGTGCAGGTGCATAAACACAAGGAGCACATGAAGGTCTACTGAACTTAGTAAAACAGAGTTACTAGATATAACAAGCCACGAACAGGAACTAAGAATAGCAAAACACCAAGGAAACATACAAAGAGATATGCCGGAAAAAGGAGAACAAGGAGGAGCTGAGAGAACACTGATGGATTTTATGCGACTAGGGTTCAACCCTTAAAGAGTTGCAAAGCCCGCGGTTCAAGCAAACAACTTTGAGATCAAGCATGCATTCCTCAATATCCTTCAGAGTAGTGTGTAGTTTTATGGATTACCTAATGAAGATCCTAACGCTCATCTATCAAATTTGTGATACTGAGATTTGTGATATTTTTAGGTTCAATGGAATGTCTGATGATGCTGTGATGCTCATATTATTCCAATTTACTTTAAGGGATCAGACAAAGGCATGGTACAATTCGCTTAGTTTAACTCAAATTACCATATGGGAACAAGTAGCCCAAGCTTTCCTTGCCAACTGTTTTCCCTTGACCAAGAAAACAAGGATTATGAAGGAGATCATGACTTTTCAACAACATGATGGGGAGTCCCCATATGAAGCTTGGGAGAGCTTCAAGGAGTTGCAAAGGAGCTACCCACACCACAATCTCTGAATAGAGTTCTTATTATAGATGTTCTACAATGGAGTCACTCAGACCACCAGGGGGACTATAGATGCAGCTGTTAGAGGATCCTTGATGAGGAAAAATATTAAGGCAGCTCATGAACATTTAGAAGAGTTGCCAAGTAATAGCTGTATATTGTCAAGTGAGCGGAGTAGGTCAGGGCCTAAGGAGCAAAAAGGAATGATACCAGTGGATTCAATAACAACACTAAAAGCTCAAATTATAGCCCTCGCTAAGCAGTTCAACAATATGTAAGGATCATCTTCATCTTCAATCCAAGCCATGCATTTATAATGTGAATTATGCAGGCAAGACAACCATCACACGGCAAGATGTTTCTTTTTAGGAGCGGATGGTGCTAAGTAGGTAAATTTCTTAGGCCAGCAGTAAAGAGATAATAACTCTTACTCTAACTTTTATAATCCTGGTGGAAGAACCACGCCAATTTTTTTTTTAGTTTTACCAATGCAGGTGGTCAAGCAAGAGCGCAAGGACCTCTTGAATTTCAACAAGATCATATTAGCACTTTGGAGAACAAGATAGATAGGATGGCATAGAAGTTAATGGATACATTTAACTCTAAGTTCTTTAGCCAGGAGGAGAATCTAAAGTGAATGGAGGTCAAATTTGATCAAATTTCTACAAATAATGCCTCATCTATCCATAACCTGGAAGTTCAAGTAGGCCAACTTGCCAAGGCTATGTCTTTTAGAAATTCAAGTAGCCTACCAAGCAACACTGAAGCTAACCCGAAGGAGCAACTCAATGCGATCACACTTAGGAGTGGCAAACAGCTAGAGGAGCGTAGTGCACTAAAGGATAGCAACGAAAAAGGGAAAGGCAAGGAGATAGAGGAAGAGAAAGAATAAGAGAAGTCGTACATGCCCCAACCACCTTACAAGCCAAAAATTCCATATCCGCAGAAGGTGAGGAAAGACCAAGTAGATGCTCAATTCTCTAAGTTTCTGGAGAAATTAAAGAAGCTCCAAATCAATTTTTCTTTGGTGGAGGAATTAGAATGTATGCCCAAGTATGCAAAGTTTCTTAAGGACATATTAACACAAAAATGCACTTGGGAGGACATCTAATCAATCACCTTAACAAAGAATTGCAGTTTTATCATCTCCAGCAACATGCCATCAAAACTAAAAGATCAAGGGAGTTTTACTATCCCTTGTCTTGTTGGCAATTTTGAATTCTCTAAATTTTTATGTGATCTAGGTGCCAGTATTAACTTGATGCCATTGTCTATTTTCAGCAAATTGGGGCTAGGAGAGATCAACTATTGCGTTGGTTAGGTGACTTAAAATTACTGGTGATTTTGAAATGATTTTACTTTAAAACCAATGGACTTTTGAGGCAAGTGCACCTATCGCAAAAGTAATAAAAAGGAGTAATATTTCAGACTCCGAGTGTCAAACCCACGGGGAAGAAAATTACTTAATTACCAGTTTGATTGCATTACAATTATTTAGGAAAAATTTCGAGAATTTGATTAGAAAAAGGCTTAAAATTGACTACTTCGGTTTAAACACTTTAAAAATAATTTTTTATTGTTTCTGGAAAAATTATTAAAATTACCAAATGTGTAAATTAGCTATGGATTAGATGATTGATGATTTGTTTGAGTTTTAAAACAAATTTAATGCCTAATTAAAGTCGTTCACAAAATCAAAACAAAGCTATGGTTAAGACTTTGCTTTTTCTCCATTTAATCTTGTTTAAAGTTTGGTTATGC
>JAOXYD010166873.1:0-23823 GCA_028565735.1 Pinacopodium congolense | reverse complement strand
ACCATTTCTTGTCCTCAGGGAATTTAAACTCAACTAAGAAATTCTGTCAATTCATTTTCAAAGAAAATCAAGTGTATGCAATCATTTAAACTTTAGCAAACTCAAGTATCAAGCTATTACATATATCATAATTTCTTTTCATCAATACACATAAAAAAAGCCAAATGAAGACACCATTAATAAAAAACAAACATAAAACTAAGATGGATTTTCATCACGGTGTTCACTCAATTCACTCAAGCATGTGAGGGTTGGTGTTGCACTTAAGACTCCCTCTAGGAGACTACAATACCATAGCCTCGCAGATTCATCAATTCTCTACCATGTAGATTACATGCCATCATGGATCAAAAAAGGGCTTTTACTTTATTGTAACAGGATTTAGGTTAAGGTATGGCAACAAGAGTCAAAGGGGTTATTTACAAGTATTCATAAAGTACTAAGTAAAAGAGATAACCTAATATCAATTTTGAGATAAGCAAATGAATGTAACATACTACAACTGCTCATCACTAACCAATGCTACCATTTTTTATTCCTCTTTCTTTCTTTCTTTTATATTTCTTTTCTTCTTTTATATTTCTTTCTTTTTTTACTTGAATAACACTAAAAACAAGAGAAAACAATAGTAGCACATATCAACAAATACACGAGTAGAAGTATCTCTAAAAAGCATCTTAGAATAGAGTATAAAACAAAAATCATTAAATCATAAACATCAACTGCTTACTTAGTACTTCATTTAACTTGTGATATGGTAAGGCCAATTGGATTTCAATGCCAGGTGATTAATATCGAAACAAATGTGGTTAAAAGGCTCAAAGGGGTTTGCAAGGGGAAGATGACGTGGTGGGTCATTTAAGCTAAGAGGTTCAAAATAAAGAAGGCCTTAAATTATTTCCATAAAACATGCATCTCATAGTTTCAAACTGATTCCATATAAGTTTTGAAGGTAATCTACTTAGGAGAGCATAACACATAACAAAGAAGATAAAATGACTATGAAATGCAGTTATATAGGCTCAAAATCTCACATGTGCTTATGTAATAATGCATCAAAATTTCATGCATCACCTAATTTCTCAATCATCAATTATTGACAAAGTTTATGTAACTAACTACTTCAATCAATCCACATGATTCACCTTCCACTCAAGTTGTCTAATCCAAATTCACGCATACAACTGAATTCTTAGCCTAACTACTATGACAAAATGGCATGGTTCAACATTCATCACAGCTTAAGTGAAAAAATGCAAAACATTTAAACTGGCCCCACCTCCACACTTATAATGGACATTGTCCTCAATGTCCTAAATCAATAAAAACATAAGAGGATGAGAACAAAAGGACTCCCCTGGATCAAGGAGGTCGCAATGACTTGTAAGAAAAAGTCGCAGCTTAGTTCTTTCATCCTTAGAAATAAAGCTGACAAAAAGAAAATAAGGTACTAAAATGAAATAAAATAAGAAAAATGGAATAGAAAAGAATCAAATTGATAGTATACGGTTGGGGTGCCTCCCAATAAGTGCTTGTTTAGGGTCATAAGCTTGACGCTTGTCAACCCAAATCAACCAATATATGTCGAAGCTTCAAGCTCCAGCACCTCTACTTGTTGCACTTGAAACCCCTCAAAGTAAGGTTTAAGCCGATGTTCATTGACTTTAAACTCTTTTCTCATCTTAGAACTTTGGATCTGGACTGCTTCATGGGGATATACCTAGGTAAGCTCAATAAGACCAATCCATGGAGAGCATAACTTACTTGGAAAGAGTTTGAGGTGGCAATGATATAGAAGTACCTTTTATCCTACCACGAATGCCTTCCTGGAGATGATGCGATCATGGAATGCCTTAATCTTCTATTTATAAATTCGGGCATTCTCAAAAGCTTTATGTTGCAACTCCTCTAGTTCTTGTAACTATAATATTCTATGGGCACTGATAGCTTCTAACTCTATATTTCATTTCTTGATCGCCCAATAAGCCTTATGTTGTAATTCCACTAGAAGGTGGCAGGGCTTCCAAAAAATGAACTTGTAAGGTAACATCCCTATCGAAGTGTTATATGCAGTTTTGTAGGCCTATAAGGCATCATTGAGGCATAAACTATAATCCTTTCTGTTAGGATTCACTGTCTTCTCTAAGATAAACTTGATCTCTAGGTTGGACACCTCAGCCTGGTCACTCGTCTAAGGGTGATAAGTGTTCGAGACTCGATGTACCACTTGGTATTTCTTCAGGAGAGCCTCTATCATGCGATTTAAAAAATGAGTCCCCTTGTCACTAATGATGGCTCACAAGACCCCAAACATAAAGAAGATGTTAGATTTCAATAATTCTGCATCCACTCAAGAATCGTTAGTTCGGATGGATTTTTCTTCCACCTATTTTGACACATAATCAATAGCAAGCAAAATATATGGAAATCCAAATGAAGAAGGAAAGGGACCCATGAAGTCCATGCCCCAAACATAAAAAATCTTACAAATCAATATGGGAAATTAAGGCAATTCCCCATGGAGACACAGCGTACCTATTCCCTGACAATTGTCACAAGTCCTACAGAAATTATATGCATCTTGAAATATAGATAGCTAGTAGAATCCCCACTCTAGAATCTCTCTTTAAGAAAATTTTAACCATTTTCTATCTTAGTAGGAATGAATGCCCTTTGCTCACTATATCCGATAATTTAATGTTTTCGGATTGAAGGAAAAACTCCATCCTAGTTTTCCAATATAAATAATCACTTCTATCAAAGAAAGGTTCCCTACTAATGTTTTAACTCTCCTGGCTGTATGAACTTAGCAAATGTGCCATAATGGATGCTTACTCATAGTTTCGCTAGAAACTAATATAAATGTGAGACCCAGCCCTGATACTAATTGTAAATCCTGAAGGCACTCAAAAGGGGGGTGAATTGAGGTAAAAAAAACTTTATTGTGGAATTTCAACTTAATGCCCTTGTCAATTCAAAACAATTAAATGTGCAAAAGTGAATAACAATAAGATGACAAACCAATCAATAAACCAACCACACAACAAGTAATAAGTAAGGAGAAAAGGGAAGAGAAAGACATAAGCAATTTATAAAAAGATAGGCTATGTCTTCTCTCCAACTACTAGTTGGATATCATTCTTTACTAATTAAAGAAAAAACAATTACAATCTTTTTCTAGGCAAAAAGAAACCTTTACAACCCAATATTTTTCTAGGTAAAGAGAAGCCTTTACAACCCAACCTTTTTCTAGAAAAAGAGGAGCCTTGACACACTTAACCAATCCAACAATGCAAATCACCCATTTTTAAGTAACTAAGGACACTTATGAATGTATTTCACTTAAGGCACAATTAAGCTAAAGGCTCCAATGATATGAATGATCAATATAACCAATGAAAGCCGAAATAAACTTGATGCGGAAGATTTGATGCACACATAAATTTGTATGATAATGAAACACAATCTGAAATATTCACTTAATAAAAATCTGGACAGATTTGATAGATAAGAAAAATAATACTTTCAATTAGTCAAATAAGCGTAAAAATTAAGTTAAATAACCAATGAAGCTCTTGAGGACTTAAAAAAGTAGAAAACTATAATTTGGCAGTAAAAAATTTAGATTTAGATGCTTAAATATATGAATGAAAGCAAGTACATGAAATCTAGACAGATTCAAGCATTATGCAAATATAGACCCTAAATAAAAGATATAAGTGCTTAAAAATCAAAATAAAAATACCTAGATAATAAAAAAAAAGCACATTAAATGATGCAGTTAACTCAATTAAAGAGAAACGGTGACAGTTTAGGTGTGTCTGGAAAAACAATTTTTAAAGCAACTTAAATAACCTTAAAAAATTATAAAAAAATTTAAAACATTGTCAGACACTTGGGAAATTAGTAAATAATTTTATATGATTTAGAAACTGATTTAAATGCCAAGAAATACTATGAAAACTATGACAGAAAATTCTAAACAAATTTGATACTTTTAAGAACATGCTTGAAACCTATGAAATAATCTTTTCCTAAAATTGAAAAAAAAATCAGAAAGTCTCTAAAAAACTTAAGAAAATAGAAAATGTTAATATAAAAATTTTAAAAATAGACTTATGTATGGAGAATCAATATACAAATTAGACCAGAACAAATAAAACTTGTTTTAATCTAGTTGAGAGATGAGGCTCTAACCTATCCAAATAATATATTTAAAAATAAAAACTATGATTCAACAAACTCATAAATACTTATTTTAACAAAGAATAGGAATCTCACAATTTAAACAATTAGATAAAAGATGATATGGATGAGAAATAGCAAAACAATGTAAATCATGGGAGCTTGAAGAGATTAGAGAAGCTTCGCCTAACAATCTTGTTTTGAGAGCATAAAAACATGAGTAGATAGAGTTAAGAGGTCTAGGAAGACATTAGGAAGTGTTTTGTGGCTACACTATATTTTTCTTAGCTACTTTAGGTTTTTTATTGAATTAATTCTAAATAAGAAAACAAGTAATTATAAATAAGGAAGCAAGTAGCCATTGGAGGAGGATCAATAGCAACTTAAAACAGATCCAATGAATTTCAAATATTATCCTAACACAAAATAGGACTTCAAACAAGTCTGGGGACACAATTTGAGATCATATAAGAAATCAGCATTAATTAATTAACTTCAAAAAATGGATTTGCTATGAACTTAAACTTTATGCAACTTAAGAGTTACTACATGCAATACATGATCAATGTAGAGCTTTTAGGTCAATTAGACAATAAGTGAAACTTACAATTGTATGTAAAACACCCTAAATAAGGTCTTTTAGCTTCCATATCTCTTTGTCTTCATTTGGCTTCATCTTAGTCTTTCAAAATTCACGCTTTACACATAAAATTATCTTGAAATAACCTATCTTTGAATTTCACCATGCAAGCTGACATCATTAGTAGTAATTGTGTTTTTTATCATCAAAACTAAGATTTGAACCTCCCTTAATTCAATATTCTTTTTCCTAAGGTTTTGACATCAATAAAATTAATGATTAGGACCTCCCCTTTTTTAACTAGATGATTTAGTATTCCTATCACTATCACAATAATTGGATTTGAAGAATACCTCACCATCGTCATTAACCTTGAAATACATGTAATATACTTCTCCTTGTGAGTGAATACTTTTAAAATCACTTTTATTATCCCAAGTTGATGGTTTAAAAACCATATTTTCTGATTTTCCATCTTCTTATTTTTTAAAATTTCTTTTAGACTTATTATTGTCTTTGAGGATAGGACATTGGAAATTTATGTGATTGTGTTTCCTAAATCCAAAGAAAATTATGTTAAGTGATTTATGTTTAGAATCAATCTTAATCTCATCGAATTACTTTTTCTTAGGAAGCTTCTTTCTCTTTAAAAGCTTCATGAACTTCATAGCACTAAGAGTAGTGTTTTCTTCATCAACTTAAGGATGTCCCTTTAACATTTATTTCTTTTTTAGGGGACTATACCTTCTTCATATGTTTCCATAAATTTCATATTAATGTATGTTCTACTCTATGTTCACCACCGTTGTACTTTAAATTGAAGGTAGAATACCAATGGTAGGTAAAAATGGTGCCATTATTCTCTGAATCAAAATTCCATTGTATTTCCAAATGACATGATTTAAAGGATGAATTTAAAGGGAAAATTTAACAGAAACATCAATAGATGTCTTCTAAGGTTTGGAAACCTTAGCAAACATCCAAAAAGGCTATAAAGGCGAATAAAATAAGAAGAAAGGAGAGAGTAGGGAAAGGGGAGAGAGCTATAAAACGATGTAGTATATTTTGGTCTTAAGTTTAGATAGGTTTTTTTCCCCTTTAGTTTAAGGTTTTTGTGTCTTTTGTTCTTTCTTTACATTAAGTTTAAGGTTTGTAATGACAGTTTAAGGTGAGTTGAGGACTAGGACTTACAATTAGGATAAAGATCTTTTATTTGTATTATCTTTAACCCTTTCTTTCTTCTTTGTGTTAAATCTTTACCTTAATTAGTAAATTATATTTTTTTATTTATATTTTTTATTTTGTTAATGATTATGTATGCTTAATTTTCCTTTGTTAGGATTAGGATAGTAGATGGATTGATTGTTGTTTCAGTTAATTATCTTAATCTATATTGAAGATTTTTGTTTATTTGAGAGTTAAATTATCTATCATAAACAAGCTATGTTGGACATATTTTTAGGTTGCTAGAGAAATAAGAAATCCACCTTAGTCATTGGAAAAATCAATAAAAATATAACTAAGTTAATGACTAACCAAACTTTGATTCTTTATGACAATCTCAAATTTGAAAAGAGTTTTCAAGTTTAAACTTCCTATTCTTTATGCATATTAGTCTATATTCATTAAATAACCAAAAAAATGAATTAGAATTAATAGATACAAGGCTCTAATGTAACCACACTCTTTTTTTTTTTAAGAAAATACCCTAGATCAATTAACCATAGTATTAATCCTTTAAATCTAAAATCTTGTCTAGATCCTAAGATTGGTATAACCTCACTCATTACTCATGTTTATAATGAATAGTTTATTTTTTAGCTTAACATAGTTTAATTATTTAATTTAGTTTATTACTTTAATTTAGAGGTGTATAAATAATTAAGCATTGATTAACGTACTCGTTACAATAGATCTTTTTAGGAAATGATATCCAGATTCACAGTCCTATTTATTGACGAGATGAACTTGTACTCGTTACAATAGATCTTTTTAGGAAATGATATCCAGATTCACAGTCCTATTTATTAACGAGGTGAACTTGCATCTAGTCGGTCTTCCATTAGATTTGAAGGAGATAGAGTAGGAACAGACTAAGAAAATAAGTTTTCGTTACTGTTAAGGATCTATTTTATTAATACTAAGAATTAATTACTTTCAAATTTTATTTTTTATTCTATTTTATTTTAGTTTTTCGTTTATGCACTTCGTTTCCTTTTTCTAATTATAAGTAGTCAATGAAATAGCATGGTAAGATTATCAATGACAAGATTACTGGTTGTATGATGATTGAAGAGCTTTAGGCTATGATTGGGAAGATGGTTGGATGCCTCACAAGGATCATTAGTACACCACCTAAAAATATAGTTTGATTAATCATCCAGTTTACCTCTTAATTAAAAAAATATTTTTAATCACCTCTACAAGTTTATTATCAAACAACTTGAGGTAGATTCATGATTGGCATTGTGTGCGCAAACAAGTGAGTATGTATAAGTGAGGCTAATCAAGAGAGAATGGAAGCTTCTCGTCATAACTTAGCAATCCTTATTAAGTAGTTAGTTAAATCAATTGCAAAATATGAGTATGTTAGATTACCTAACACTACATAAGTGAAACGAAGGGAGAAAGAGAAGAAAGAAACAACTCCAAGTATGGAGGAGCTAACAATTTTTATGGATGATACAAAGGAGAAAGCTATTGATATTGAAGCTCCTAATGAAGAGAAATAAATACTTGTGTTCATTAATTTGGTTGATATTATCATTTGTCATTAGTAGTAAGAATTGGGTATTAAGATCTTATTCCAAGATACTTCATGCAAGGTAAAGGAGTTTAATAAAGGAATTAAATAGTAGGTGAGGTTGGCATTAAGGCTGCCTCAAGCCATCATGAAGATGATGAGGTAGATTAAACATTTGGAACTAGGAAGAGAAACATAATTCTTTAACGATAGTTTCTAGTTATAAAACCTTGAAGAAGTGCCTATTGGGAGGGAACTTGGCCATTGAAGTTAGTACTAATGTAATTTTATTTTTTCTTCTTTTTAATTTTGTTTCATTTTTTATGTTTTTATGTTTTCTTTCTTCTTTTTAATGTTTAATGTTTATCTCTTTTAGTTACCATGGATATCATTGAAGACCAATAAATGTGAAAATTTTAGGGGAGTTCTATTTTTTATTCTTTTTCTTGAAAGAACTGATAATATGGAAGAAAAAGGAAACTAATAGTAAGAGAAAAATCTTTAGACTTTTGAAATCATAAGGGTTTAAGTGCCTTTATCCGAAAAACAAAAAAAACCTTAATGAAGGTAAAAAATTTTTTTAAAAAAAACATAGTAGATTAATAAAAGCTCCCTCTTATTATTTGGACAAATAGGATGCTATTTTTTCAATTTTCCAAATGATAATATTTAATAGATTGGAATAGAAAAATGCATGATAAATGAACTTATAATGGAATTTAATTATAAAAAATATAAAAACTAGTTAATAAAATTTTATAAAATAAATATTCTATTTCGTTTTCATCTAAAACATTAGCACATATCGAAGCTAAAATTTTTTCCTCTTCACGAAGATAAAACGAAAAAGAAAGGACAAAAAAATCATATTTGGTTTTTAATGGTCTTGGGAATGGATACTAAACTGCCTTTTGGGTTTCCTTAAAGCCAACTTTTATTTTTGACTCCATCATTAAACAACTAAAAAAAACATTTAATAAATTGAAAAATAATTTTTTTTCTTTCTTTTTAAAGTCATATTTATGTTCTTTGAACATTAAGGACAATATTCAAATTAACTATAAGGGAAGGGAATAAGATATTTTGTTATGCTCTTAAATTGTTATAAGTTCTAAAAGAGATTCATTTGGATGATTACTTGGAATACTTTTCATGGTCAGTTGATAATTAATTTTTGTATTTTGATATAGTCAACGTAGTTAGTTAGTAGTTAATGACTCCTAAATGACTACTAACTTTTATTTTTATTTAATTTTCATTTATTTTGTGACCCTTGTATACAATGTTAAGCTTCTAAGAAATTTTTATATAGATTCTTATGAAAATTTGGAATAGGTTATTAGTTAAACAATTTTCATTTTTAAAGTAATTTTATTAAATTTGGAAATTTGACAATATAAGTTAAATAATGTTTATATGATAACATAGAGCATGAAATACACTTAAAAGTTTAGTGCATAAAATGCACTTTTCAAAGTTAATTGTTTACAAACGGGATAAAGGCAAGATAAAGTGTAAAATGCACTTAATAAACTAACCTTGAACAAGTTTGTATGATGGTCTATACAGAATTAGTTGGAAGCTTAATATTGTGTATGAAGGGTTACTATGCTTAATTATGTGATCATATGTATTTATTGACTCAAGTTAAGTCATAACTGAGTTAAGAGGTATTAGATATTAGCTATGTTTAATTACATTGATTTGTATTTTATTAACTAGTCGATGTTCTACTACTTTTAGAATCATTATAACAAAGTATCTAATGGTTGCTCGAGAAAAAACAATAATTAAATTATGTGTTTAGCAGGGGAGGTTGGGTTTACAGGGGTGGTTTATATAGGCTTTTCGCTATGTTTAAATGTGCTTTCATCCTTATTTATCTAGGAATTTGTCCAATTTACAATTTATTTTTGTTAAATTATAGGTTCACCTCAATTCCAAAAGTTAAGTCTTAAAAACGATGAATTTTCATGAATGTTATCATAAGATAAATTGCAACTCGATTTATGAAATTTTAATAAACATAAGAAAATTAGTTTTGATGTCACATTACTAAGGGTCTTATTTTAAACAAAAAATACGTCTTGGGGCTTTACTAGGACTAATCTTGGTTCTTATCTTTTTTTGGAAGAAAAGCTGGATTCAAACAAAATCAATGTAACAGAAGAGATCCGAATGAATGGAAAGAAAAAAAATAAAGAATGAATTCCATTTTCATTTAACATACTACAAAAATAAACCTATTTATTAAACTTTTTATCTATATGGGAATCAAGAAAATCAAAAGTTAGAAATATTGATAGATAAGGATCTCTTCAGGTTTAAGAAACCTCTTATAACTATTCACGATCATTATACTCTAGATTGAAGATAAAAAACCAACAACAATCTAGAATGAAAATGTTAGTTCTTTACTCTATGGATCATTATATTCCCGGATGGTATGACGTAAAAGAGGATTTTAGATGACAAATTGACAAACCAACCTTACACATCATTTAAGGTTTGGAAATGTTAATGGGTAAAATACATTGGTTTTAAGGCATGATATGTTGCATTTCATCTTATTTAATGAATGAATTGCATCATTTGAGAGCCTTTAGGTTAACTTTCAGGTGTATTATAATTTTGGGGGTTTTGGATTGGAATTGGAGCAAACAAGAGTAAGTGATGTGTAGAACGTAGGTTAAACAGTAGGTGCCAAAAACCAAGAATGATGTCATTTAACTATTGAATAACCATCGTTTAAGTCCTTTTCTAGGAGTTAAATGTTGGTTATTTAGTGACACCATTCATTAGATATTAAAACACCATTTAGGTCACGATAGGTGTCTTATCTATGATTTTGGGGGACAAACTTAGGAAAATTACTCCTTAATTGTCTCTAAACCCTAGCCTCCACTTGAAGTACAATGTATAGTCTTTTTTACATCATTATTACATATTTTTTGGAAAGGACTTAAAATGGTGGTTCTTTAACGACACCATTTAGTATATATTAAACCACCATTTAGGTCACTATATGCGTCACATTTATGATTTTTAGGGACAAACTTTGAAAAATTACTCCCTAATTGTCTATAAACCCTAGTCACCACCTGAAGAACTATATTTAGTATTTTTTACATCATTCTTACATATTTTCATGGCAAATATTCACTAAACACTCATCTAGCTGGGTTTTTCCATAGTTTTTCTTTTTTTTAATTTGACAGAAATATGTATATTTAGTAAGGACTGACCATCTTTGAGTTGGAGATTTGTTATTTTTTTTCATTTATGATTCTTTTTACATATATTATTTAATGGATATGCTTTATTTCATTTATTCTTGGTTTCTATTGATTAATATGTGTAAGTAATCTATTTTGGTTGAGGTTAGGAGAGTATTTAGGTTAGGAACAAAATTGGTGAATGGATTTTTACATCAATTGAGTGCTTATTTCCTCCAATTTAGCTTGACCACCTAGGTTGGAATAGTAAGTAATTGGAATTCCACGAATATTAGGTTTTAATTATTGAAAAATCAATTATGCAACATACTCGAATATAAGAGTAGACCAAGCCTTGAAGTCTTATTTTACTTGTTTATTTGTATACTTTAGTTAACTATTTGGTTTTCTCTCTTTTTAGCATGTTTTATTCCCAAATTTTAATTCCTTTTTGTTGCTATCTTTTTAGTTTTTAGTTTTGTTTTGTTTATGCACAATGGTGGTCAAAAGCCTAATAGTTTATTGCTAGATACTGTGATTAAGAAAACTATTCATAGGTTACACAAGGAAGCTACATTAGCTCAAGGAAGCAAGGTAGAAGAAGGGATTAGAGAAGGGCATTTTGAGGGTGAAATAAGTTTTGTAAAAATAGAGCATCGTGAGGAAGAGATCATGTATCATCATGATGAAAGAAGGGAATTAACCATGATGGATCTTACCGTGGGATAAAATGACTGGCCCATTACCAGCATTATGAGGTCTAGGGGTATAACAACTAGTTTTAAGATTTCCCATGGCATTATATCTATTATTAAGGCATGTCAGTTTAGAGAATTACCTTTGAAAGATTCAAACACCTAATTAGAGGCCTTCCTAGATATATATGATCTATTTAAGTATAATGGCATGTTGGACGATGCAGTAAAACTAAGGCTATTCCCATTTTATCTGAGGGAAAAAGCGAGAGCATGGTAAACCACAAAGCAGTCAGGGTCACTCACTACATGGGATGAGCTAATGAACTTATTTCTTGCCAAATTCTTCCCACCTACAAAGGTTTCCAAGATAAAGATATAAATCACTTTCTTCACTCCATATGAGAATGAAAATCTATATAAGGCATGGAAGTGGCTTAAAGATATGTTGGCAAGAGCAGGGGGAAGCTTGATGAGAAAAATGCAAGAGCAGTCCTACAAGTTAATTGAAGAGATTGCCACTAACAATTTTCAATTCCATATAAAAAGGAACTTGAGAAGGCCTACTCGTGCTCATATGGTGAATAATTCAATGGCATCATTAACTCAAATGGAGGTTTTAACAAAGAAGTTGGATAAGTTGATGCACAGTGTTAAGACAAGAGAGAACTCATCTATGAGGAGTTATGCTAATTGTGAGCATTGTGGTGGAGATTCCCACATATCTTCAAATTGTGAGGTTAGGAACCCTTTTGCAGTAAGAATAGGTACATCATATGGTTAATTATAATGGGTAAAGAGGGGATTTGTATTCTAATACCTATAATCCAGGGAGGAGGAATCACCTATATTTTTCTTGGAGCAACAATTAGGTTGAACAAATACTGTTTTCCAATGTTCAGAGGTTGCCACCTCTAAGGTTTAAGGCTTCAATTTTTATGTTTTTAGAAAAATCTAACTTTGAAGAGCTACTCATAAAGTATATCTCTAAAATTGAGGTTAGGATGCAAAAAAAAAAAAAAGATCTCCATTAGCAATCTTGAAAACTAGATCAGCTAGATTGCAAGTTTTTAAAAGAAAAGGGCTTCGGGTTCATTGCCTAGCACAAATGAGGCCAACCCAAGAGAGCATTCAAAGGTAATATCATTGAGGAATGGTAAATAGCTAAAGGGAGTTAAGGAGAGTGTGATATGTTGGTTAAGGGATTGAGTTTTAACACAATTTTAAGCTCTAATTAACCAAAGTGAAAGGTAAGTGTACCTATCGAACAAGTAATAAAGTGGTGTTTTTAAGACTTCGAATGTCGGTTCCATAGAGAAAAGGAATAATTATTAGGTTAATTAGATCTCAATTATCCAAAAAAATCCAAATTCATCGATTAAAAAGCTAGAAAATGCTAATTTAACCTTTCTTGATTTAAACAATGAAAAATGACTGAAAAATACTTTAAAAAATTACCAAAAATCATCTAAGTGTGAAAATTAGATAAAGATTAGGTTATTAATGAATTAATTAAGCTTTTGGCATTTTAAGGGTTAATTTAATGTATCTCCATAAATTTAAAACAAAGTTATGGTTAAAGCTATGCCTTTTCTTTATTAATCTTAACTTAATGCTTGGTTTGCATTAAATCAAATTAGTAGGCATTAATTTCAAGAAGGCGACTTATGGATTTGAAGGCTTAGAACTCTAACTTTCAAGAATAATCAAAATTTGGTCATTTAATGATTGCTTTGTATTGTCTATTGATTTTTCTTACAACCTAAATTGGTTTTTCAAGTATGAGATTATCTTTTAATCTATTATTAAGTGGCTAACTTAAAAATAGAATGTTTTGACCTTTAATAATCAACAAACAGACCCTCAATCATGTATACATGCTTTCTTAACTCATTTGCGTACAAACACGTAGCTAAAAATCAAATTAGCCACACATGATGATCAAAATAAGCAAAAACATACAACGTAAGTAACACACTTTGATAAATTCGAATATAAGAGCGTAAATAATGAGCTTAGAAGTTATGAAACACCCAAGAAAAGCTCTTGGATTATTCACAGGTTTCTTAACTTAATTTGAACTTCAACACAGCTCCAAATTAAAATAAACTTGCAAAAAAATCAAAGAGCATATAGAGGTGTAAGCTTAAAAATAAGAACTTTGATTAATTTGGAAAATAGAGCTAATATTGTAATGATGTGAGTTAGAAAACCCCCTATGATGGTTTACAAACTCGCATGTGGGTTTTAACAGTAAGATTAAACAAGTAGCAAAGTATAAAATAACTTAAAACTCGAATTATTAGTGTTTGAAGCCTAATAACTTTAAAAACAATGTAGAGAGAAGAACCTAGAGAATTTTGTCTAAGATATAAATCTGATCTCTCTTGAATGAATGTATGTCCCTGTGTTTTCTTTTATCCCCTTTTTTACAGATTATAGACATGTCCACTTGACACTTGCAGACAAAAGAATTAATAAACAGCACGCCTCAGTTGTAATCTTTGTGTTTTGGTGGTGATATGTCTATGTTCGAGTAATACGATATGTTGACTCAAAGCAATACAGCATTATAGAACCCCATCGTCTAGGTCCTAATTTTGCATACACATTCGAGGGTCATAAGGGCATATATAGAGGTCTCTCTGAACCCATGTATGGATCCTAGAAAGTGGCAAATTTGCTATCTTGTTGCTCTAATCTTCAATTAATCTCCATTTTATGTAAATTAAACATTTCCAAGCATCAATTAAAATATAATCATAAAATTAATGGTAAAACAAATAAGAAATATCTACTAAAAATACAATCAATTTGACCTTATCAATCCCCTACACTTAAGAAAATGTTTGGCTCAAGTAAATCAATCGCTTAATTTTCTCAAAATAGTATATGATCATGAGAAATTTAATTCAAGAGTATCATCATAATTATTAAATATATTTTCTTAATATTTCAAAAATAATAATCAAAGTGTTATGTATAATTAATTAATGGCATCAAATTGCAAAAGCACTTAACTCGTTTCATTCTTTTTCAATCTTCAACCTAAATATGTTGAGTTTAATGTATGAATTTTCTAGACACAACAACATCCTTTATTTATTTTAATTCATAATTTAATTTATTAGATAATTGCCTAAATATGCAAGCAATTTAGTTAAGAAGCCACTCAATCTTTTTACGCGAACGTAGACATTTTTTTGTAAACAATCCTTGGTTACTTAACTGAGTCACATCACATCAACTGACTATTAACACCACTCTTAACTTCAACCTTAAAAATATATTTTTTCTCTCTTTTTTCTTCCTTTTTCTTTTCTTTTTTTCTTTTTTCTATCTTATATATGTATAAGGTTAGAATTCATTAGAGTGAATTGTGCTGACTTATTTAATTAATAGGCAATTAATTTTTTTAAATCTTTTTAAACTTAATTTTGGTTTCTTTTCATTTTTTTGAATGATAAAGTGCCTTAAAAAATCACAAAATTACTTAATAAGTTGCATTATAAATGTGAAATATCATTCTAATAATCAAATATCCGTTATCCAAATTATGAAATGAGTTAAAGGCATTTAGTCATTAATAGATAATTAATCATATAACATTTCAAATTATCAAAATAATTGAATTCAAAAGAAAACATGGACAATAATAAATATCAAATCGAAAAACTTTTTCACAAATTTTCGACTATTATGAGAAAATTGATAAAATGATAAGCTATAAGATAAAAAAAGTTCAAGTGTCTAAAGTATGAAGTATGAAATCCCTCCCTCACTTCTAAATGAAATAGTATCCTCTCTGCTTAGAACAATAACAATAAAGTATAAAAGTAAGAGAGATAAAGGACAAGAATGCAATCATTTGGTTCAAATGAACCAATGATCCACAGTGGTCCATAGGGAAGAAATTATGGGAATTGAAATAAGATAAGAAATCAAAGCACAAATTGGAATAGAGACAAAAATAACCTCTAGTATCATAAATATGTGATCATCAATGTACATCCAAGGAGCCAAAATAAGTATAAAAGTAATAAGTCAGATTTAAAATAACATATAAAGATAACCTATGCTACAAAAAATAAACATTAAAAATAAATAACATTTGAAAGCAAAATGAAGAACAATCTAAACAACTAAAAACTAGGATTATCCCAATGTAGAGCTCTCTGATGCTCCTCGAGATGCACTAAACTTGTATCTATGCTATAAATACGAAGTACTAGCTTAACAAAATGTGCATCCATCACACCACAAAACTTTGAAATCTTAAAAGAAATATGAGACTACATCATTAACATAATGATCTTAGGATTAGTATGTTGAATGTCCATAAGAGGTGGAGCCTCAATAATAGGTGAACGTGGGTGAGGTGGATTAACTCTTAGTGTTGCCTCAAACGAAGCCTCACTCATCTCATCCTCAAGTCTTACATAAGAGGCAACATGAATAGGTGGAGCATCAAGTATCTTGCCCTTACACAATCTGCGTCACTCACCTCTTATGCGAGCAAACTTCCATAGCTTAAGTGTGACTACATTAATATGAGTATAACAAATCTTATCTATTGAGGTCTTAAAATCAACATTAACGTTTGCTAACTAGATGATCCTACTCAAAAGACTTGGAAAGAAAAAATTCTTGCTGGGTTTTTGCATCTTCTCCACTTCCCTTATGGACGTGATGATAAATCCAGCCAGTGATAGTCTTGGAGCAACTCCTAACACATAGAGCATCTTAAACAATATGAATGCATAATTGAGCCTAACCTCATTTAAACCACTTGCTCTTAGGACTACATTCACTCTCAAAATGGCTAGAATTATGCACTTCCTAAAGATGCGATAAAATAAGTGCAGTCAAATTTCTTAATTAAGCCTATAATAGTAGTATAGTAGCAAATGAAAAATTGAGATCCAAAGAAATGGAATCTCCATGAACTGTATCATGTTCCCTAACATAAACATCCCTTGCATCTGGCACACTATTTCATATTTCTATTGTATTTGCTTAATCTTTCTCCTTTATGTTCGTGAAAGATTCACGAACCAAATCAAAATAGTATGCCCCCGAAAAGTTGATGATAGGCTTCCAACCTAACACACAGAAAGCACTTGAAATATCAAATTATGCCTCCAATTCCTAATAAATAGAGAGCTTACAAATGAATCTGTTGGCTCGGTGTGATTCGAACCAATTTGAATTCTTTAGTATAGTGAATCCAGCCTAATCAAACATTGGTTTTTTTCTTGACGGCTATCTAAAAGTAGTCCTAAGTGCCATTTTGATCAAAATTTGTTCAATAAATACATCGAATAAGTTATCTTACCTGTTTTATTTGCCAGAAAGTTAATAAAATTCTTTTGGTGATTTTCAAGAGAATATTTCATTTATCAAAAACTTCTTAAAAATTTGACAAAGGATTTAGATTGTGAAATTGGTATCATTAGAAAGCTTGTGAAGTTTAAAAAACAATGATACCAAAATATAATTGAATGGAAGCCTAAAACTCAAGAAAATTTTAAAAATTTACCTTTAAAGATGAATATTGAGAACTTAAGGGTTTTCTATATTTTTTAAATGATCTGAGTGAGTTTTTGGATGATTTGTCGATATATTTGTATAGAGAATAAAAATGTGACAAAATGGCACTAAAAGCACATGATTTGGCTTTAAAAAAAAGCAAGAAATAGGGATTTTTGTGAAAAATGGGCGAGAGGTGGCAAAGGAGAAGAAGAAGAAGAAGAAGAAGAAGAAGAAGAAGAAGTTTTGCATCTTCTGGCCAAAACGCAATGTTTTAACGAAGTTTGCAAAGAAATATAGAGATACTTAGGAAGCAATACGACAGTATAAACCCACTGCATTAAAGTTACTTTATTGGTCTTTGACTAACATATAAATACAAAAGTCTATAGGGCTATGTAAGGGTCAAATCAAACCCACGAATAGCTCATATTTACTTTATTTCTTAAGCATTTCAACCTTAATTTGAACTAAATTTCTTCCTAAACCTTGTGCTAACAAAATTTAATGAATTGTTCATCAAGTTTCCTTATAATTGAAATTAAAAATATCCAAAAATTAAAAAAAAATCACAACAAACTAAGGAAATCACACTAAATCTAATTAAAACACATTTAAAAGTCTTCAACTCACTAACTTAAGGTCCTACCACACAAAATAAAATAAAAAATAACACAATTAACTAACTAATAAGGAGAATTACTAGTTTAGTGAGGATTAAAAAGTGAAATAGTCTTAATAGACACTTGGCTGAACTAGGAACGTACAACTTTATTCTTTGCCTATTTACCTTGAAAGTTGAGTGACCATTAGTTACTTCAATAGCACCAAAGTGATAAACTTTGATCAGTTCATATCGATCTGTACATCTTGATCTGATATTCCCTAAAATTCACTTTAATCTTGAATTATAAACTAAGACCTTTTTATTAACCTTAATTACTCTTTGAATGATATGCTTATCATGTCAGCTCTTAACTCCCTCTTTATACAATTTAGAGTTTTTATAAACATCAAGGTGAAACTCATCCAACTCATTTAATTGCCAAATCCTTTCATTACCAACATTTTTTTAGTCCAAATTTAGGAAATTAATAGTCCAATAAGCACGATGTTCCAACTCAATAGGTAAATAATAACCCTTTTGATATCTAACTTGTATGGAGACGCTACTATCAATGTCTTGAAAGTAGTTCGATAAGCCCAGAAACCATTATCCAACTTCAACGACCAATCTTTTCTTGAATAACTAATGGTCTTTTCTATAATTCTCTTAATATCTCTATTCAAAATTTTATCTTGACCACTAGTTTGAGGATGATAAGGCGTAATAATCTTATGGGTAACACCATATTTAGTTAAAGGGGAATTAAATTTCTTATTGCAAAAATGTGTTCCCCCTTCATTAATAATTACTCTTGGTGTCCCAAATCTTGTAAAAATGTTATTATTTAGTAAGTGAACAATACCTCTTACATCATTATTTGGAAGCACAATTGCTTTAACCCATTTATTCACATAATCTACAGCCACTAAGATATGTTGGTCAAAGTATGACGAAAGGAATGGTCTCATAAAGTCAATACTGCAAATATAAAAAATTTCACATACCATAATGTTGATCATTGGCATTTTGTGTCTCCTCGAGATATTTCCAATCATTTGGCAATTGTCACAATATTTAACAAATGGAAATACATTCTTAAATAAGGTTGCGCAATAAAAACTGCACTTCAACACCTTATGTGCAGTCCTAATGTGTCCAAAGTGTTCTTCAGTCTCACAAGAATGACAATGGCTTAAAATAAAGGGAATTTCCTCTTTAGGCACACATCTCCTAATTATTCCATCAATACATATCTTGTATAGAAAATGGTCACACTAAAGATATCTCTTAACCTCTAAAAAGAATTTCTTCTTTTGTTGATAAGAAAAGTCAAGAGGTAGAACATTACCAGCGAACTAATTCATAAAATCCACATACCAAGAAAGGTAAGCATAGCCTACAAAGGTTCATTAGTAAAAACCTCCTTAATGGCTTTTTCTTCTTCTTTCTCATGACTATTTCATCCAAATGAGATAAATGATTATCCACAAAAATTTGTTTTCCTTTCTTATATCTGATTTCAATGTCAAATTCTTGTAAAAGGAGAACCCATCGAATAAATCATAACTTGAAATCTAGTTTGTTCATAGGATACTTTAGACCTAAATGGTCTGTATAGACTATGATCTTTAAATGAACTAAATATGACTGAAACTTATCAAATCCAAACACCAAAACTAATATCTCCTTCTTAGTAGTGGTGTAATTCATCTGGGCATCATTCAAGGTTTGGGTTGCATAATAAATTGGATGGAATATTTTTCCATGCCTTTTCCTAATAGCACCACTAACTGCAAAATCACTTACATTGCTCATCAACTTGAGTGGAAGAGATTAATCAGTTGATACAAAAATAGATGAACTAATAAACTTGTCTTTTAACAAGTAAAAACACCACATGCATTTATCAAAAAAGTTAAAGATGGTATCCTTATTCCATAATACAATAAAGGATTTAGATATCTTAGACAAATCCTTAATAAAGTGCTTGTAGATTTTAGCATGTCTTAGAAAACTCCGAATTGCTTTAACTAAATTAGGTAATAAAAGTTAAATAATAACTTTAACTTTTGTTAAATCTACCTCTACTCTCTTACTCAATATTTTATTATAAAAAACAATGCACTCTTGTAGCATAAATGACATTTTTCCCAATTTAAGACCAAGTTAGTCTCTTCACATCTTCTTAATACCTTATCCAAATTTTCCAAACATACATCGATTGATGTACTAAATATAGAAAAATCATGTATAAAAACTTTGATGCAAGTATCTATCATGTCCATAAAAATTGCTACCATAAATTGTTAAAAAGTGGCAGGAGCATTAAACATGCCAAAAGGCATGTGCCTATATACAAAGGTGTCATAGGAACAAGTGAATGTGTTCTTTTCCTGATCCTCAATGGTGTCATAGGAATTCGCAAATCTCACTATACCCATCTAAGACACAATGAAAACTATACAAACTAATCTTTTAATTACTTAATCTATGATTTGTAAAGGAAAGTGGTCCTTTTATGTGGTGTCATTTAATTTGTAATAATCAATGCACATATACCATCCAATTAATTTTCTTATGGCAATCAATTCGTCTTGCTCATTTTTGTTTACAATAATTCCTCCTTTCCTAAGTACTACTTGAACTGGACTAACCTATGAAGAGTTTGATATTAGAAAGACAATACCAGCATCCAAGAGATTAACTACCTCATTTTTTACCAGTTCCTTTATATTTAGATTAAACTCGTGTTATGGTTAGACTGAAGGTTTTCTATGTTCTTTCATAAATATTCTATTAGTGAAAATAGAAGGACTTAATCCCATAATATCAACTAGGATCCAAGCTATTTTGATGCTCCCAAAGAACTCTCACCAATATCTTCTCTATTGTAGTAGTTAACGATGATGAAATACTCATAAGTAATTGCGATGAAGGTTGTAAAAAGGCATACTTTAAATGCGAGGGAAGAGGTTTAACTCAAAGATTTTGAGGTTTTTCAATAGATGACATTGAAAGAGATTGAATTGGCCTCTTTAGAGGCTTAAACCTTCTAGATTGAATCTAACTAGAGGTTTCCTTTTCAACTTCTAATTCTGTCAATAATTCTGACTTCCTCTTCCTCTATTTCCAATGAATAAGAATGGATTAATGTCTTTTGCAATGGATTTTAACAAAGATACTTGAATGGCTTATCTTAAATGGAATATACACCTATGAATTTACATAAATCAAAGGTGGAGGAATGATTAATTGCTCAAAACACATTGAACTAAATCTCTGCATCTTGAAGTCTGAGAATGAGCTTTCATCCATATACATCAATCATTGCCCTAGCAGTAGCCATGATTAACCTTCCCCAAAATGATAATCACTGTGCTATCCTATTCCATATCCAAAACAAGGAAATCAACAAAAAAATAAATTTATCAACCTTCACAAGAACGTCCTCAATGATTCCTCTTTGATAGGTAATACATCTATCAGCTAATTGTAATGAGACTATAGTTAGTTTAGGTTCTTCTAATCTTAACTTCTTGAAGAAAGATAAGGCCATCAAATTAATGCTTGGTCCAAGATACATCAAAGCCCTATCTATTTTAAGCTAACAATTGTAAAAACGAATGGTGAAATTACTAAGATCCTTGACCTTAATAGGTACCTTCTTCTAAATAATAACATTCTTCATCAAGATTAATTGTCTCATACTCCTCTAATCTTCTCTTCTTAGATAGAAGTTCCTTTAAAATTTTAACATAAGAGTGTATTTAAGTGATTTTCTTGGAAAAAGGGATATTGATATGAAATTTTTAAACATTTCCAAGAATTTTTCGAATTAGTTGTCTAGGTTTGTATTCTTTTACCATTGGAGGTAAGGAATCCTAGGTTTGTAAGGATGCACATTTGGATCAGTGAACAACCTAAGTGGCTTATCATAGTTTTCACCCTCAAATCCTTTCTCTTTCTTCTTCTTTTCTTCTTTTGCTCTCTCTCTTTTTTCATTGGCTCTCTATCTCTTATCATGTTCTCTTTCTTTCTCCTCCTCTTCTTCCTCCACCAATACTTACTTTCCTTTCCTTTCTCTTTTAACTTTAATTTTTCATTTTCAACCTCTTTTCCACTTCTCATGATATTTGCCTTAGCATGCTCTTTATGATTGGCTTTGGCTGCGCTAGGTAGCTTACTTAGTAGCCTCTCTTATAACATTTGTGAAATTTGCCCAACCTGAATCTCCAAATTCTTAATTCAAGCCTCATGGTTTTGCATCCTTGACTCATTAGAATGTATGTACTTATGAACTATCCATTAAAAACTAGGTGACTCTCTTTGAGGTTGAATTAGAGGTACTCTTTGAGGGTTGGCTTAAGGTTGTTATGGTGGTTACTGGTAGCTTTGATTATTGCTCCTTCAAAAGTTTTAATGGTTCCTCCAACCAGGATTATAAGTATTTGCAAAGTGTTTCCTCTTGACCTATTGAAATTGCTAATAAACTAAGCTTGTTCAAGTTCTTAGGCAAAAGGGATTCCATCTTGACACTATAATGATAAATTAGAGGTATTATCACAACTTTCACATTCAATTTTATAGGTACTACTCCTAGCGTCACTCACTAAAATATCTAACTTTTTATTTAGTGCTTCCATTTGAGCCGCAAAAGATACTGTATCATTTATTGCATAAACACCATATGGTTTCCTTAGATGACATTCGGAATTATACTAAATTTTTTTAATCCATTTCCTCAATCTGATTGCAAGCTTTAGTTGGAGTATTTTTCATAAAAGTAGCTCTACTCGCAACATCAATGGTACTACAAGTTAAGGTGTAAGACCAATGTAGAAAAAATCAACTTGTTGCCACGTATTAAATCCATGGCTAGGACACTTAACAAGAATCTCCTTAAATCTCTCTCATGGTTCGTATAGACTTTCATTCTCGTAATGCTAAAATAAGCTAATTTTAGTTTTCATCTTTGCTATATTAACAGGTGGGAAAATTTTAGCTAAGAATTATTTCATTAAATCATTCTATGTAGCAATGGAACCAAGTTGAAGCATGGATGACCAGGCCTTGACTTTATCTCTGAAGGAAAAATGGAAAATCCTAAGCTTAATTTCGTCATCAGAGATCCCATTGCTTTTTAAAATGTTACAAGGATTAAGGAAAGTTTGCAAATTTTCTTTAGGATCTTCTAAAGTTGAACCACCAAATTGTGATGACCTAACCATAGAAATGATACTATATGAAATTTCAATGTTATTTACATTGACCTTGGGCTAAGCAATGTTAGCCACAAGTCTACCTCTATTTCCCTTTACTATGTCCATCATGGTTGGTTCTCTAGTTTCTTATTAAGGTTTAATAACTACATGCTCCTAGGATCCATTTCTACAGGTTTTGATTTTATGTCACTAGATGATTCTACTTTTATAAGATCAGATGTGGTAGCTCGCGATTATTTCTTTTTCATCCGCAATATATGCTCAGACTCCAGATCAAAGACTAAATGCTCAGGATTTTGACCTCAAGTATTCATACAAAATTAAGGAAAATAAATACTCAAATAAACAAGCAAATAAAATAAGTAAAATAACAAAATCACACAAAATCACACAAAATTTAAAAATAAAAAATAAATACACAAAAATTTAAAAAATTAAGAAAACAATATTTACAAGGCTTAGATTAATTGATGCCATTTTGTTGAGCTTGTTGTAAGCTACCAAATAATAAAAATACCTAACTAAGCTAACTAAGTAGCTAGGGCAAGTCCGGGTCGATCCCACAGAGAGCTAGAGTGAATTGTTATCTCTAATGTTGGAAAAAAGAAAATAAAACCTATAAAAGCAAAGACATCAAAACTAAATACTAAAGATAATTGATGAAAAAAGGACAAATAAAGAAGAAACAAATAAGAAATACTAAAGATGGGTGGAAGACATGTAAGGAATTATAGACTTATAATTGATCCTCGAAATAGATAACATGTGATTGGTGTAAGATGCTAGCCTATAGGTTTAAACAGGCTCTCAAACCCTCAGTTCCGCCATTTTTAGATAGGTCCTATATGATAGAAAACCTATCCCTAATCACGAGCCAACTTAGAATAAGCTCTCTAGATTTTACGACGTGATAGCATTAACAACTAGAGAACAACTATCCTAAGGTACAATTTCACAAGCTCGGATTGTCTAACTTAGAGAATTAGAATTCTAAGCTAAGTTGATTAAGTTCACTGACAAATTCAATTAGCCTATTGTTACCTATGG
>JAOXYD010166862.1:0-10145 GCA_028565735.1 Pinacopodium congolense | reverse complement strand
AAACTTAAACCATTAGTGATTAAGCATGTTTTGTTATCATCAAAACCAAGATTGGAACCTCCCTTGGTTCAACATCCTTATATCACTAATTAATTGTGTGAATAAAAATTGAAATTGATCTTTTGACTAAATATTAGTCTAATATTATCTAGTTTTACTTTATTATTTTTTGAAAGTTAGTTTCGCTTTATTATAATGGTTTTGCTTTATTATAATTTTGATTAAATTGTTCTAGCTTAAGTTCATAAGAACCACATTTTTATTGTATTATTTTACAAAAAAATAAATCAACCTGATCTTTATATACTATTCATTATTGTGAATAAAAATATTTTTAATGTAAAATTTTTATTTTTATTGACATCGTTATAAGTATATAAGTCTTTCATAGGCTTATTTCTCTTAACATATGTTTTCCTTCTTTTTTTTCACTTTGTTTATTACATGTTCTTCTAGTATAAGTGAACTTTATTACAATCCTAAGATCAATAAGGCATCTTGCAGATTGAGAAATTAGAATAAATTACTTTCTAACTAATTATCTTCTTCTTCAACCTATATTAAATTTGGCAATTGATTTGATCAATTTATTCATAGATTCTAAAGAGGAAATTATGGTCATCAAAAGAACTTTGAAGGGACTCACTGAACTAAACTTGAATTAATAAACATTTTGCACTTAATATCCAGATCTTAATGTAGCTTTTGAATTAAATTTTTTTTCTCAATCACTTACTTCCTACCTTTTTATGGATTTTCAAGTGAAGATCCTCATAAGCATATTAAAGAGTTTTATGTGATGTATTTAAGAATGAGACCTCAAGTTATTACTATAAAGCAAAACAAATTGTATGCCTTCCCTTTCTTACCAAGCAATAAAGTTAAGGAATACCTTTAGTATTTTCCTTTAGTTTTTATTTTCATGTGGAATAAGATGAAAAAGTAGTTTCTAGAAAAATTTTCCCTCCTTTGTAAGCTGCCAACATAAAGAAGAACATATATGGAATGAAACTATTTAATAGGAAACTCTATATGAGTATTATGAAAATTTCGAACAACCTATGCAATTTGTCTTTTGCTCTGGATTTCTAATAAACGTTTTATCTAGTATTTTTATGAGAGATTACTAAAATGGATGGGAACATAGTAGGCGCTACAAGTGGCGACGTGCTAGTATAAAACATCAAAGAAATGAATCTAATTTCCAATATGATCACCAATTCATAATATTTTGGCTAAAAACAACATTAACATTCAAAGAAAGTTAATAAGGTAAGTACTTCTTCTATTGATCAACGATTAGACAATCTAACCTCTCCTCTAAAAAAGTATAACCCTTTTTCAAATGTATACAACCTTTAGTGGAAGGATCATTCTAATTTCAATTGTGAAGTAAATCCATTGAGTTTCCAACAACAATAAACAACCAACTCCACCTCCATGCTCATATTCAAAACTAGATATGTCTTGAAAATGAAAATTTAAAATAATTGTAAATACCAAAATAATTTCAACAAAAGGAAAAAAATAAGTATTCGAAATTTTGAAAATCATAAGAGTTAATCGGTGACTTTTATTAGCCAATTAGAGGCCCCTCATAGACTGTTGTCAATTTAAAGCAGAATCCTAGTGTAGTTACCTAAAGAAGTGAAAAAAAAGCTATAAAAGCCTAAGAATGGAATATTAGAGCATGCAACTAAAGAGGAATTTGAGAAAGAAACAGTTATACCTAACCTCAAGACACTTAGCTAATGGATTGAATTTGTGAATAACCTAAAGTCATAGTGCAAACTCATGTTTTTTCTAACCCAATTGCAAATAAAAAAAACTAAAAAAGGAGATTCTTAAGACTTCTTACAAAGTTGAGGTAAGCATTCCTCTTTCTGATGTAATTAAGCAAATATCTTATTATACTATACTTATTAAGAATTATGCACCATCAAGATAGCTATAAAATTCGATGAGAAAATTCATATAGCAAAGAGAATGTTTCAATTGTCCTTTAGAAGAAATTATGTCTTCAATATGAAGAGTTCACTATCCCTTATAAGATAGGTAATGTTATAACTGAAAAGGCAATGCTAGATTTAGGAACTCCAATCAATGTGATGGCCCTATCTATTTATAAATCTTTGATTATTGGACCATTGAATAAATGAGTGCGATCATATAACTTGATGACTGATCCGTTACATATCCTAAAGGAGTTTTGGTTGATGTATTAGTTCAACTTGGTGCATTGGTTTTTCTTTTTAAATTTTATATAATTGATATGGGAAAAAGAAAATTCTTCTAATTCAATTCCAATTTTTTAGAAAATCATCACTAAAGACTTCTAAAACTAATTTTGATATTAATGAAGGAACATTTATTATAAAATTTTATAGTGAAATTATTAAATTTCACATTTATGATGCCATAAGATATTCTTAGGATTTATTTTTTATATTTGTTGTAGATTTTATTTTTAGTATAACAAACTTTTGACTTAAATGATGAAGATATATTAAAGATTATGTTTGAAAATTTTTGGTCTTAAAGGACTACAAAGAGTTAAGAAGGAATTTATGTTAAATTCAAAATTGCTAGACATAGTTTTTGAGTGGAAATCTCTCAAACCTATAAGGAAAAATGTGTCTTATATTGATTAACTCTTATCTCATACAAAACTACTTCCTTATATTTTGTAAACATCGAAGTTAGAGTTAAAATAGTTGCTGAATCATTTAAAGAATGCTTTTTGGAAGAAATTTCTTTTAAATGCTCAAATTAAACAACTTAAGGAATCATTATGTCTAGCATAATACATCAAATAAAGGATTTGAAATCCTTTTATTTGCATTTTTATTTGTTTTTATTTAAATAAGTGGTGTGAAAATAATTGTTTTTAAAAAAGTGTAAAAATGTATAATGCAACAGTACACCTTATTTTTAGAATAATAACATTCATATAGATTTATATTAAAAATATTTTAGTTTATAAGATGTGCCCTCATCTTTTTATAGACTTTGACTTATGCAACTTAGCGTTCTGTCTAATAGAATTTGTTTTACAAAGTGTATTCTTACCATATAAAAAAACATGAATTCTAGATAAAAGTTTTACAATGTATGAATCATAGCCCATCATTAAATATATCCCCACTTTATATGGCATGTGGTCTGTCTTTAAAAGTTATTTTCTCACTCAAATTTGAGATTAAAAATTATTCTATTATATTTAATTATTATTTTCTTATTTTCTATTTTTATTTACTCAATCTCTCATTTTATCTCTTTTATTGACATGGAGTTACCATCCTTCATCCTCTCTACAATACCTTATTTGTCTTTACTCTTCATTTTGACGTGCAACCACCAAATGCCGCTATCTATAATTATAGTCACCTTCATTATGATTTTTCATCTTTCCTCTGCTTTTCATTTATCGGATGCAATAGCCTTTCTAGCTTTACTCTCTTAAACCAGTGCAGACCACCATTGTCTATTTTCTTCATTTACTCTAATAATTTTGTTTAATGACAAGGATAAACAAGAGACTAAGGAGAAAACCACTTATATATGTTGTGCCTCATTATTAACGTTCAGGAATCATCAAAATGAAGAAGAGTATCATGATCCTTTCTATTGTTAATCTTCTCGAATATCTCATACTAAAAAAAAAGGATGTTAATTCAGGTATGAAAACTCTTTAAACCAAAAATCATTTTGCAGCTTAAATGGTCTCTTATGAAGTCTCTATTGGTCTTATTGTTGTTGTGTGCCTTGTGAGCGCATTTGGATTTATGAAGGTAATTATTCGGGTGTTCCCCTAACCTAACCCAAATTGGAAGGAACCACAACATGGGGACTATTTGTATCTTGTCGCAAGGCTGATTTTGATTTGAGTTTTGGGTCATAAGGTGGGCTTTGGGTTTAATTAAGGTATGAAAACTATTTAAACCAAAAATCATTCAATGTAAGTTTGCCTATTATCTCACATTTGATGAGTTGAAGATTAAAAAGACTTTTAATGCTATGATTAAGAAAATTAGCTGGATAAAATATATTGATGATAATCTTCTTGCATTTATTAAATTGACTAAGGAGTTTTACACAACTTTCAACTATAATAAACCAAATGATTTCACTTTAAGTAGTCTTGTGATAATACAATTCAAATTAATGGATAACGAATATTTTTGCTTCATCACTTAATTTAATTTAACTTTTTTGTTATAGATTAGGACTACACTAAGATTGATGAGTACTGAAAGTCTATATAATTAAAATAACAGATTTAAATTATAAGAACTTTTGAAGACTATATCTACTAATGTATTTACTTATGATCTTTATGAGTTTGGGTTGAATTATGTTCAATATTTTTAGGCATATAGTTTTGAAAGAAGGAAGGATAGTTATAGGATCTTTGATAAAGCTGAATCTTATTTCATTTGGTGTAGGTTGAATCTTATGAAAGTTGGTTTAGGTGTTTGATTGGCTGTTTAATTTGTTATACTATAGAAGGTTCTAATCTTGGTTTTGATGATGATAAAATATATTTTTTACTAATGATTTATTTTATGGTATAAGTTTTTTTACAGGATAGGTACATTTAGTATTCATCCAACATGGAAAATTTAAGCTTGAGGAGAAAAATTGAGGAACATGTAAAAATAAGACTATTAGTTAGGTAGTTTTGAACTTAGTTTTAGATTTATTTGAAGGTCTAATATCACTAGGGCTTAAATTGCATAAAGTTTTCAAATTACAAGAGTTTTTCATTAGATAAGGAAAATTGTTATGTTTGAGTAATTAATACTGTTTTGGATTCTTAATGTGACGCCCCAAATTATATCCCCAAATCTACATACTCTGATACCTATATAGAAATCCCAATATCAAATTTCCCAATTGGTAGTAACCTTAAAATCACATTCAATTAAAATCAAAACATGATGTCTGTGACTAAGCTGACCCACTTATAATTCTGCTATGCAACTCTAATGCAATAAATAATACTTAAACCCAACCATCCACCTCCTGAAAAAATATAACGGGTAAGGAGTGAGCTGTCAACTCAGTAAAGGAAACTAGAACGTACTCCTTTCATACAACACATATAAAGGAATAATGGTATATTTTAACATATCATCTTCATGCAACTATTAAGACGATATATTTCTAATGAACAAACATAATGTAACTAACATGTATCTTTTATCATACAACCTCATAATCATCATAAAACTAAATAAATTATGCACAAAGAATATGTAACGATTTTATGCAACTCTTTATATATATATTTTATTGAATTAAGTTAAAATATATTCTTATTCTTGATAAGCCTTGCTTATCCTACTAGGACTAAATTCAATAGTATGTTGGCTTAACTCTTCATCTCATCATCTCAATCATCATTAGATGGATATGAATAATATAATATATTGGCATAGGGTACCCCTCACTCACTCCGATCTGGTACCCCAGTATTACTCCAGTACCTAACCATTAGCACAGACTATCCCCGGGATTCAGAATATTCCAGTACCACTCCGGTACTTAGCTATAAGCATAAAACATTCCAGGCACTCAGGATGGCCTGGATCCTACTCCATGGATAGATACCTAACCTATCACACTCATACTATAATCATGATCATATTATGACCATTGAATATATCATATCCTAGGCAAGCCATTATCTCATTATCTCTTTTTAGCCTTTTAGTATATCACATTTCTTTCTAATAATACCACATGATGCCACATTACAATATCAGTAATCATCTACATCCTCACAATTCCAATTTTCATGTCATACTTCACATAATAAACCATCTCATCATATATCTAATGTACAAATAAGACATCATAGATTTCATAATATAATCAAATATTATTTATTCCTACAAGTAAGTACATTTAATATTAAAAACACACACTGAGTTAAGTTTTATGAAATTCTCTTGACTAATCCAAGGTTGTTATACACTCACAAAATCATATTTTTCATTTTATAACACATCCTCACATACTAATTAATCGCATATATAACATTCCCAATATCATAAAAGCACATGTTTCATTAATCCAAACAATTCATAATACCGCAATTTAACATATGTAACTCTATGATTTACTTGTACATATTTTACACTTAAAGGCATACAAGAAAACTACATTATAGACATACCATTTAATTAATCATTTAAGCACACAATTCAAATTAGACATGTAACATACCAAATCACATAATAGGAATACATCCTAATTAACCGCTTACCTGAACTTCGTAATCAATCGAATCTAAAAATCAAGTTCGTTCTAATAACATCTTCCTTTGTCCGTAACAAATAAATATCATAAAATTATTATCAAGTTCAATTCTAATTTACTTATCAAAGACTGGAATGAAAAACTTTACCTACTCACTAGTCTTCTCTCACACCCCACTCGATATTAATCACCTATAGCTACCAATATTAGATCTAAATGATAACCATTTATTAACACTAACATTACTAATACATAATCAAATCTTTATATCTAAACTAAAACTTATACTGATTCACAAAAATAGAAATAAAAGCGATTACTAATTTCTATAAATAATAGCAACAGATCTGAAACTTAGAGATACTATCTTTTCTTCCACGAACAATATTCTAGCATAATATACTCTAATACACAATCTTATCCAAACTTCTTAATATAATCAAATTAAATGATAGCCAATAAAGTGGATATTTTATTGAGGAAAATAGATGAAAACAAAACTAAAATAACCATCAACATTCCAAAACAATTCATCCATGGTAGAGATCGCCTTCCACTTCAATAAAGAAAGACATTGTCAACCTTTATTGCAGGGAGACAGGATGAAGTGTTGAGAATAATAAAAATGATAGATGATGGAGAATAGAACGTATATAGTCAATGATAAACACAGTAGAGACAGAATCATAATTATAAAAAGAGAAGAACTATGCAGGTCTTATCGTTGAAGAAAACAAAAAAAAACCAATGATTAAGGCATATTAGCATTGAAAAGATCACTGAGGAAAATGGGTTGCTACATAAACAACAGGGAAATTTTAATTAAAAGGAAAAATGAGGAATTGATTCTACAAAGAGAATAAAAGAAGATGAACTAAAATAATAAGTTAAATTAGTTTAGGAATACTTACAGAAGAACATGGGAGAAGACTAAATAAGGAAAGGCAGTAAATCCCAAGATTTTTCTGGAACTATCCATATGTTTTGTTTATATATATAAGTCTTTGATGGGCTGGGTTAGAACCTAATAGGTTTGGCTTGAGGATGTTACAGCTTTAAAAATGTTTTTGAAATATGTATGAAATTTTTTTATAGTGTAAAGAGTGATTTTAAAATGTTTATACATTGTTTGAAAAGAGAAGTTCAAAAAATAAGCTTAAATTTTCACAAAGCAAGACATATTTTTTAGTTTTAACTTAATTAATAAGTCTTGATATTTAAAATCATTTTACAGATCAATTAAAAATTAGTTAAAGTTACATTTTATGTTAAGAAATTTTTAGAAGTGCAAAATAGTGGTCTACAATGATTGTGCATAATGTAGCATGGTGTCGTTGTAATATCCAATGTGTTTAATGGTGGTTTGAAATAGTGGTCTCAGTGGTGTCATTGTATTCATGCATTCCATCTAGAAGATTAATGATAGGGCAAAATGGCATTGTTTATATCTGAGGGAATCGCCATTATGGTCATGGACAACGTAATGACTAGTTGAGAACTCTTGGTCTAATAGCTTTTTCTTCTCTCTAGACGGTTAGCAAATGCAACATATGTTATTTTGAGCTTAGGTACTCTATAAATAAGAGGTATAATGGTAGTTGAAAACTCTTTATGAAGTTTTAATATGTTTTTAAGCATTAAAGTGATTAAATTTTTCAATAGTTTGTGTTTATTGAGTTTCTATTATTCAATATGAATTTTTGGGTAAAGTTGTTTTTTTTTAGATTATCAATCTAAAAAAAACACATTCTTAAAGCCTTTAAGAGTGTATCATTCATATTTTTCATCTTGTTAAGCTTTTGAATCCTTAGATATTGAGTTTTCAAGTAAAACATCTTTAAGGTGTAAGTGTTTTATTAAAAGAGGTTATTTATATTTCTTTAGTTATGATTCCTTACAAAGGCTCCTTTTTTCCTTAAAAAATATTTATTAAAGATTTATCTTCATCTTCTAAAAGAAGACTAGGATTGTAAAGGATTAATCTTCACGCAAAAAATATCCGTACTTCATTTTTAAGTTATAATAAAACATCCAACATAATTATTGGAGAGTGGTTATAAGCAATTAATTTTATTACTAAATTACCTTTAAAATCCTTGTGAATTCACCCTCTGTTACTTCATTAATTATTATTTATTATGTTTTTACTTTATATTTATCTTGTGAACATTTTAGCATAGGCATTCATTATATCATCTAGGTTGAATTTTGATATAGGGATTACAAATAGTGTAAAATCATTTTAGGTGGTTTAGGTTCTAATTTAAATTTTTTATTAAAAAAATCCAATTCACCCCATCTCCCTTAAGTGCCATTAGGACTTATAATTGATGTTAGAGTGAGATTCACTTGTGTACATTTGATTTCTGAAACTAGTAAGAAAATGATCTAAGAAAGCACATTTGGCAGCATCAACTAGCCAAAGGTAGGTAATGGTTAAAAGGGTCCTAAGACTAAAGAAGAGCGGACTAGTGAGGACAAGAGATTAATTTCCTTAAACAATAAGGAGGAATGAATTCAATAAAGTATTAATGTATGGGACAACACATGAGATATGGCATACACTTGAGATTACTTATGAAGGAATAATTGACAGAGAATAAAGTTTCAATGCTCACACATCAATATGAATTGTTATATATGCATCATGATGAAAGCACTCAAGTATGTATATAAGGTTTATTGATATTATAAATATATTGAAATGGAAAGTTTTATACTAATGTTGAGCTTATAAAAAAAGTTCTTAGATCCTAACCTAAGATATGGGAGGCAAAGGTTACCATTATTCAAGAAGTAAAGGACCTTAACACATTGCTTTTGGAGGAGTTAATCAAGTCACTCCTCACTCATGAGATGCAGCTCAAAGAAACCAAGGAAAAGGAGATGGTGACCAAAAAGAAGAATTTGGCATTTAAAGAGTGATGAGGAGATATCTTCAAGTGACAGTAAAGAAGATGATATGGGTCTTCTTACAAGGAATTTCAAGAGGTTCTTAGAGAAGAAAGGATACTCAAGGAGAAGAGAACAGGGTAAAAATAAGTTTATAAAAAAGCAACTAACATTATGCATTTTAAATATAGGAAATCAAGAAATAGGCTCTATTTATCGCATTTCAAGTCCTCTATAACATTCTATCGTCAAATCACTCTGAAAATCAACAGATGTTTTAGAATTTGCCTAACATATTTGGATCTTTTTCTCCATTCAAGGTATTCTTTTTCAAATTTTGTCTTGATCTATGCATCCATTCAATTGAAATTTGGTATCGTTGTGATCATAATTCCATAAGCTTTCCATTGATATCAATTTTTTAGCCTATCATTTCGATCAAAATTTTAGGAATGTTCATTTAAATTAGGGATTTTTCTGAAAATTTTTTGAAATAATTTTATGATTTTCTTTAAATTTTGTAACCTATTCCAGTGTATTTATTAAACGGATTTCATTCAATGACACCGCTAAGGAATCATCTAGCTTATGACCCTCCCCTATTCACAAGTGTAGACAATTTCAACTGGTACCAATCGCACCGCACTAATGCATTTATCAGGGAACAACCGATCCATCCAAATATCAAGGATCAATTCAACTTATCTAGGGCTTTTAGGAGCATTGAATGGGAGACGGTAGTAACCTTTTCAGGTCCTTTTTATCATAACTTAGTTCGCCAGTTCTACGTGAATATCGAGGATAAGGAGGACTCAGAGTCGATCGAGATTTGATCTATGGTGAGAGGTATTCCTATTCTGTTAACTCGTGGTTATGTTTCAACTTTGTTGGGAGTGCCTTATGAGGGTGACATTGTTGTTCGTTGGTTGAGTGATTAAAAATTGGGCGTTCTTTAAACCGATTTTACTTTAAAAACCAAAATGAGATTG